>JAURVB010010785.1:0-12470 GCA_033002965.1 Piper betle
TGCAGTGGGAACAGCCGAAGACACCTACGGAGGTTCAGAGTTTTCTAGGATTGGCTGGATACTACAGACGGTTCATTCAGGACTTCTCTTCCATAGCAGCCCCTCTGACACGACTGACTACAGTGTCAGTGACCGAGCACACTAAGGGCCAGAGACAGTTAGTTGGGATGATGGCGCGACTTCCGATTCAGCCAAGCGTGCTTGAGCAGATTCGGATTGCACAGGAGGCAGATCCGCAGTTGAAGCAGTGGTTGGAACATGGAACAGGGATACAGACGGATTAGTCAGATCAGGAATTGGCCAGGGATACAGACGGATTAGTCAGATTGAGAGGCCGACTATTCGTGCCTAATGTTCCAGAGTATCCCGGACTTCGAAGTTCGCCGGAAAATTGGATTCGTGGGAAGTTCGCTGGATCATCCGCCAAACGTACGCGGTCCAATCTGATTAGACTTCAGACGCCGCTAGGTGCCAAATTCGAGTATCGAGCCACGAAACGGAAACCCTAGCCGTCGCCGATTTTCGACGACGCGAGGTATAATTTATTTTAACTTAATTATTTAAAAGTATTGATTATTAGAATTGCATGCTAGGATTCGTGAATTGTGTGTTATAATAATATATATAAATGTAGATTTGATTAAGGATAAAATATGAAATTTGTTTGATTGAGTGGTGTTAAAAATGTAGGCTAAGAAACTAATTAGGGTAACTAGAGAATGATCATGATTTAATGCAAACTAGCCTAAGTAGACTTGCTAGAATTTATATAGGTTGATGTGTGTTGATTGATGCGTGATTGTCTTGATTGTGTGTGCATCCTATAGGATGTGTGATTCATCATGCGGGCGTTTGTTTTTAGCTTTATTGTGTAGGTACGGTGTAGGAGCTCGCTGCCTAGGCGCGTGGACCCGTTTGGAGCTTCTACCAGGTCTGTTTAGGACTCGTTCTTTCATTTACGTTATTCTATTGTGTCTTTGATTTATCATGTGGAGGACGAGTTAAGTGGCACTTTATCGGATCCCACTTAACTCGGGTCATTTAACTTGCGGTTCTTTTTTGGATTAATAACCCTCGCGGATGAGATCCCTCGAGTTTATTTTCGAACTTCAGATCCAGCTCACGATGCCTTCGGGCCTATTGGATAAATCCCAACCCAGGCCTATATATATATAGTTTTCGCGTTTTCGGTGAGAGATGGAATGAGGGTTACTGACGGCCACGCCTTCAGATAGGGCTCTGAAGAGCGGGCTCTGGAGCTGGGGAGAACCAACTTCGTTACCGAAGGATCCGGACAACTCCACCTTTGAGTTCCTCAAACCCGGAGAAGTGTGGAGGTTTACGGGTACTGCAATGCAGCGCATGTCTAGACTTGTGGTTCAAAGGGTACTAAAGGCGACTGCCGGAGAGTGCTCAGCCTTCGTGCTCAAGGCCAGGAATATTATGGAAGGTGGAGAGGGCGAAAAGGAATGAGATTTGATGCGAGAAGCGATAGAGAAATGGCCAACGTATGAGAATGAGAAAGAAAGGGGGACGCTGTCGACTCGAGGGCGACGGCCAGATAGCGACGGCTCCCATATGTGCCCTGATGAGAGTTCTTGAGGAAGTATACGGTTCTCATTCAACAGGAGAGTTTGCTCTCCTGTGCCGGATTGATATTAATTATTTTTCGGGCCGGTAACACTTGTTACTGACGGTTTTTCTATATATATGTACGTGAGGAATGCGAGCGATGAAAGCTGTCGGGACTGCGGAGGAGCAGCACGAAACCGCGCACACATTTACCTGCCGCGTGTAATGTATAATGAGGGTGTGTTAATGCTATGCGAATGATAATTAGAATGTTTTGTTCTTGATAAATTGCTTCTAATGAGACGAGCAGATAAATATTAATATACCCTTGTTGTGGACAGGTTGGCTCCTATTGCACTTTTAGGGGGGATTCTGTCCGTTTTTCCTTAAATATTAATGAATTTTTTTTTAAATTTCTTGCTTGTGGAATGGTTTTGTTTTGCTTGCATATGATCACATGCGTGTAGGACCCCGTTAGAACCCAATGGTTCTCACTCATGCATCTCATGGTTGCATCCCCATCTTAAGACGCCGAGGGCAGATCCGGGTCGGCTTAACCGAACCAGTACATTAGCGAACGGTTTGGCCGCCGGTGACATTTCCGTGTCGGTTCACGGGTGAGCTGAAACGGGGTGTTACACCATATGGTTAGTTGTGGACCGACTAACTAAGGTAGCTCACTATTGGCAGGATTATATGTTGACAATATTGTCAAATTGCAAGGGATTGTTAAGAGCTTGCCTTCTTGACTGGGAGGTGACTGGGAGAACCACCTAGCTTTGGCTGAACTCGCCTACAATAACTCTTCCCAAGCCAGTATAGGGATGGCACCATTTGAAGCCTTATAAGGTAGACCCTGAAGATCTCCACCGTGCTGGCTGGAGTCTACCAAGGCAGTTATAGTCGGGCTAGAGATGGTGAGGGAAGCAATTGAAAAGGTGAAACTCATTTAGTAAAGACTTAAGGCAGCTCAGAATCGACAAAAGAGTTATGCTGATAGTTGAAGGAAGGACCTAGAGTTCCAACTTGGGGAGTTTGTGTTCCTAAAGACGTCTCCTACAAGGGGGGTGATCAGATTTAGAACATCAGGGATGTTGATGCCAAGATTCATAGGACCATTTCCAATTCTGGATCGAATCGGAAATTGTGCATATAGATTAGCATTACCACCAAGCCTTGATGGTGTACACAATGTGTTTCCATGTGTCAATGCTAAAGAAATATGTACGAGATGAGAATCACATTATCACAAATTTTGCAGATTTAGAGCTACAATCGGATTTAACCTACGAGGAAAAGCCGATTCGCATCTTAGCAAGGGAAACAAAGACACTCCGTAACAAGGAGATCCCTTTGGTAAAGGTATTATGGAGAAATCAGTGGATCAGAAGAAGCTACATGGGAGACTGAACAGGAAATGGCCAGAAAATATCCTAGCCTATTTGTAGCATAAGTCCGTGTAATTGTTGTAACATGAACTTATACCGGAGATGTACTTAGTCATGAACATCCTATTTATGCTATGATATTTCGGGGACGAAATAATTCTAAGTTGGGGAGATTGTGAAGACCCGGAAAAATAATAATAAAATAATATATATATATATATATATATAATAATAATAATAACGTTCGACGCGGTGGGATCGAACGTGGGGAAAAATTTCGTTAGCTGGTTAGGTATGAATTACCCGGTTAATTGAGAAGTAATTTCTAACCGGACGATTCTACTTGAATCGGTCAAGTCGACCACATTATTTATCCATCTAACCATTTAAGTGAACCATACCATGTACCCATTTAAGAGGTTAAGTGAATTATTTATCCATTTAACCATTTAAGTGAATCATACCATGTACCCGTTTAAGAGGTTAAGTGAAATGGTTAAGTGAACCGTATTGATTACCCAATTACCCGATTAAAGGAATTGCGGTGAAAGGGTGTTTCCACAAACCCTAGCCGTCATTTCATTCTTTATAAAAGGAGAAGGGGAGGGCGTCTTCTACATCTTTCTCCTCCTTGGACAGATGCTGGCTTTCCTCCTTCGCTCGGGTAATTCCTTTTCCTTTCTTTTTTTTGTTGCATGCATACACATGTTGCATAAATCATAAACATGTTAAACATAAGAATCAAATGAGAAATCAACAAGGGAAGAAGAAAACCAGGAGGACGTCCTGCTGTTTTTGCAGCAGCAACAACACCATCCTCCATCCTTGTGAGTAGGGTTGACGTGCTGGAAGTAGGGAGTGTTCCCAGCGGTGCTGCTGGCCGGACGGAGTCGCCTTGGGTGGCCGAGTCAGACCGGCGGGGAGAGATGTAAATCAGGAAGTGTAGGGAGACCAGGTTGGTGTTGATTGGGTGGTGTTGCTGGCCAGACGTGGATCCGCCATGGAAAGGGCAGACTGGTCGTCACTTGGGGTGGTGCTGGTCGTCACCTTGATGGGGCAGGACATGGTCGCCATGGCTGCTGGTCGGCCACCATGAATGGTGAAATTAAGGTCCCCATGTAGGGTGTAGTCCGAGTTCCATGAGACAGCAGCGGATAAAGGTTGGATCTTTGGTGTTTTTCCAATCAGATTAGTGGGGTAGATAGAAGATGGGGTCTGAGATTGGGTGGAAGGAAAAGAAGACGGGCTGGTCGGGTGCTGTTTATGTGGCTGACTAGAATAGTCGCCATGGGTCTGGTCGGGGTTGCTGTTTGGGTGGCCAGGATGGGGTCACCAAGGACTGGTTGAGGGTTGCCATGTGGTGGCCAATTTGGTGACGCCATAGCAGCAAATGGAGGCCGCCACATTACTGGTTGGTCGCCATGCATGGTGAAAATACCGGCTTTTGCTGGTTGATTACAATAAAGCTGGGAGCTTTGGGGTCGTTAAATGAATTGTTAAAGTGGGATGGCAACCAGGTCAATATAGGAGAACTCGATGCGGTTGAGTTAGAATATAAGGTAAATACAAAAGACTAAAGTATGGGATATGTTAATAATTGAATTATCAATTAGATAATGGGGATTTGGATGGGGATAATTAATAATTAATTATCATTAGAATTGCTGAAAATTTAATAAGAAATAAAGACTAACATGAACTAATTACATCATTTAAAATTGATAGTATATTAGTCATGTAGTTGCATGTAGGTTCATGCAAAATAAAATTATACTAATGTATAATTTTATGCCCTTATTCAGATTAGGGTTAACGGATCATAGTCAGACGAAATCACAAGTCAGGTACGTATAATAGGTAGAACATCGTATTTTCCTTGTTGGTAGCCTAGGTCGGCCTGAGCCCAGATTCGACCACCATGCACCGAGTGCAACCGGGGTCAAAGAATTGACTCAGTCCGACACTGGGTCGTATTATGTGCGTAAATTGTGTAATGCATCGACATTGTTTTGGAGTAGTGATAGCCGCCCCATAAAAAGGCTACGGCCGGGGTGAGTGAGGCACAGGCGATTCCTCCATCGCACTGGAGTGCGAGTGATAGCCTCCCCACAAATGAGGCGCAGCAATCACTGAGTGCAGTGATAGCTACCCCACAAAAAGGCTACGGCTCGAGGTGTGTGAGGCACTAGCACCTGAGACGGTAGTGGTAGCCTCCCCACAAAAGGGCTACGGCCGTGGTGTGCAGATCACAGTGGATACCTCCTCCGCATTGTTTTGGAGTATAGCGGAATCGCTCCACCGCATATTAAAATAAACATAACGAAATAGTGGAATGTACTTGTTTTATTTTATCTATTATACTACTTAGTGTTGTAATCACTAACGCGGAATTGCCTCCGCAGGTGTGCAGATACGAGATTAGGTGATTGACAACCAGAGCATAGATCAAAATAAATATGAGGACTCCTTTCTTTTTACTATTTGAGAAATAAGTGTGGCTACTGGAAACGGTCCAAGACTGTGGGATCTTTATATATGTTTTTGTTTAAAAAATTGTTAGACATATTTGCTTCAATTTTGAGTAACACCTTGCCAGCTAGGCCCACAATGTTGTGACAAATGCAGGTCGTTACATCTACATTACCTATATTTTTAAGTAACACTTGGTCCGGTTCAGGCGGGTCGTTATAAGATGGTTGTTCAATTAGGTTGCATTGGGAAGAAGAAGAAGGGTGTGATCTGAGTTGTGCCAAGGACGAAGCTGGAAGAAGAGAAGGGCCGACGGTAAGAAGAAGAAGAAGAAGCTCACGGTGGCAAATCTGTAAATATGGGTCTCGATACCGAGTCGAGTTAAAAATAAAACTAACAAGTAATAAATCATTAAAAATAATTATTCTAATAGGTTATGGGTTAAAGATAATAAACCAACTAATTATTGTATGAAATCGACCACGAGTAATAAAAATACGGTAATGATAAACGGTCGATAATTAATCAGCGTACATTCAAGCGATTAATATTAAATCGGACGGTTATAAGTAATTAATAAAATAAAGATTTTTACCTTTACCATATTAAATTTAATATTAGGTAAATAAAGTGATTATTTTAATAACGAGTTAGTAATGTAGAAAATGGGTTATTAAACTATAGTCGGGTAGCAATCACTAGCGTCGAACCTAAATAGCAAAATGAAAATAAATAAAGTTCGAAACTTTATTGAGTCGAATAATTTAAAATAATTGTATTAATAATATTTAATTAGAATAATACAAATTATTTTAAATAATTTAATCGAACAACTTAATTAATTAAATTGCTATAAATAATAGATAGCGATAAAAAAATTATAACCGTAAACTAAATCATCAAGATTGGTGGTTAAGTAATTATCGTCGCAAAGGAAAATTAAATACTTGTTTATTAGTAATAATTATTTTATCAATTGTTAGGTATTATTTATGATTTAGATAATTAATTTAAAATGTAAAGTAGGACTTAAATGATTAAATCACCTGAATAATTTAATATTTAATATTGTTGAATTTTAATAGTGAAATATATATTAGTCATTTAGTTGCATGCATTCCTACTCGAATAAAATTATACTTATGTATAATTTTATGTTCTCGTTCAGATTAGGATCATTGGTCGTAGCTGCGAGTTCGAAATATCAAGGTTCGTTTAATTATTTGAAATGTTGTACTTTCCCTTGTTGGCAACCCTGGACGGCCTGAGCCCAGATTCGACCACCATGCCCTGTAACGCAATCGGGGTCAAGGAATTGACTCAGTCTGACATGGGGCCGCACCTTTAAAATTACTATATGTGTCCGTATAATCATCTAAAATGTTGTACTTTCCCTTGTTGGCACCCCTAGTCGGCTTGAGCCCAGATTCGACCACCATGCGCTGTAACGAAATCGGGGTCAAGGAATTGACTCAGTCCGACACGGGGCCGCACCTTTAAAATTACTATGAGTGTCGTGTAAATTATTATATTGTACGTATAATTATTTGGAATGTTGTATTGTCCAGTATAATTATTTGAAATGTTGTATTTTCCCAAATTGGTATAATTATATGAAATTGTGTATTTTTTTTCCAAACTGGTAGCCTTTGTCGGCACCTAATCTCAGAATCAGCTGGGAGACAATTTTCTAACCTCAGAATGAACTGGGAGACCATGACTAACCTCAAAATGAATTGGGGGACCACCTAATCTCAAGAATCAGCTGGGAGACAATTTTCTAATCTCAGAATGAACTGGGGAGACCATGACTAATCTCAAAATGAATTGGGGGACCACCTAATCTCAGAATGAGCTGGGAGACAATTTTTAATCTCAGAATGAACTGGGAGACCATGACTAACCTCAAAATGAATTGGGGGACCACCTAATCTCAGAATGAGCTGGGAGACAATTTTCTAATCTCAGAATGAACTGGGAGACCATGACTAATCTCAAAATTAATTGGGAGACCACCTAATCTCAGAATGAGCTAGGAGTCGACTTTTACTAATCTCAGAATGACTTGAGAGACAAGTTACTTATCTCAGAATGACCTGTGGGATAATTACTCTTTACTTGTGTATTAATAATAATAAAAACGAGTGAAATTATCATAGGGATTATATTGACTTTTTTCATTTAATTATGCGGCTTAGTCGTTTTATCACTAACGTGGAATTGCCTCCGCAGCTGAGTAGCTTTGTACTGAAGAATAGAAGTGTCATTGGGGGTTCTTTTACCAACTTAGGTATGGTGATTCCATAATGAAGTTGGACTTCCTTATTATTCTCTTGTGTTATAATTGTGGCTATGGGAAACGGTCTGAGATTGTGGGACGGTTATTTTAAATTTTAGAGAACATGATTTATTGTTATGATTTATATTATATGTTTCAAGACTTTTTGCTATATTTAAATTTATGTTCTGGAAGGTTACATTTACATTAACTATATTTTTAAGTAACACCCGGTCTGGTTCGGGTGGTTCATTACAAGTTTGATGAAGTAATTAAGCCAATTTTTACTTAGATTTTATTTCTCTGATGGAGTTGACATGCTGTTGTGTCCCAACCAAAAGTGCAACATCATAAGCCTAAGTCATCTTTTCAAAAATGGCTAACCAAGTTGAAGAAATATAATTCATTCCCACATATAAAAAGGATCTTACCCTAGTAAGTATTAGATCTAGGATTAAGTTGAGGAATTTTATACTCCACCCACCTTAAAAAATATTGTCCTCGAAATGCCTAAAATTGGCCCATCACTAGTTTAGCCCACGATCTTGTAACATCCCAAATCCGGTTCACATTCGCAAACTGAACCGGCATGTCACTAGCCCCGATTAGGTCGGCTAACCCGAACCCTACTCGTATAGATCTAATCTCAGTGTCTTAAAATGAAGATATGACTCGCCATGCATGGATGAATGCACAAAACCCTAACATAAAACTACATAGATAACATGTAACTAATTTACACACCAATACATGTACTTTAAAAATCAATATAAAAATTCTTAAATAAAACAAGCAGAACCTCCCCTAAAACTGTAATTAGTGGCCACCCTATCAAAATACTATATACAAACATATATACATATATCTACCATTTCATTGACCTGTACAATCTATTCACATTTCACATCATATCATCATGTCTCAGCATTTAATCACATCATATCATTATGTCTTAGCATCATCATGTCTTAGCATTTAATCACATCATTCACAATATAATAACGTCATAAATTAAATATTGACCACTCAATCAGCTGACATATGTGTGCAAGCGGCATCAGTGCTCCTCTGTCCAGACGGACACATCCAACTCCCAGTTATCACCTACAGATAGTATAAAAACATGTCAATAATATACGTTACTGGTCCAAAATAAAACTATGATAAACTGGCTATGAGAGAAAACTCTCATATCAAAGAAAACACTCTTATACTTCTCATGAACTCTCTGAAGGGTACCTACTAAATAGCCACTAGGCTGCAAACCCGGTAGCATCCAGAACTATCTGCTTTGTTGATGCCTTTTTTGGCATATTTCTCATTTCATTTTTCTCTCGTCCATCGGGATTACATGTATATCCTAAGCCCTCTCCTAGGGGTGGGCGTGGACATCCGAATTTGTCTATCCGACCAAAGTCCAAAGTATGTCCGACCGAATTTGACCGACCGAATTCGACAGAATTAAAACAAAATAAACATGGACATTTCTTTGTCCAACCGAACGACCGACCGAATGTCCGATATTTTATATCAATAATATAATATCTTCAACATTTGTTAGGCTAAGATTGTAAAACCCGTGACTCGAGTCAGAGTTTTACGGGAGTGAACCAGTCGGTTCAACTGTCGGTTCGAGTCGAGTCAGCTTCATGGACCGCGAGCTGAGTTGAGGCCAGCTGTGAGTTATGAGCGATGAGAGTCATGTATGCTCAAGTATACGATGATAACGCCTAAAAGATGATGAAAAATGGGTTATCAAGTATGTGGAGGTATGAATTATTGATTGTTATTTTTATTTGATCGTAGAATATTTTTAGAGCCGAATGACGAATTAGGACGCGATTTAGGCGAGTTTGGGTGGGTTATTAGTTATAGAGCATATCATTTGGATGTTGCTGTGTTGTTTGATTTTACGGGATTTTTCGCAATATTTTTGGATTTTTTAGGATTTATTAGGAGATAGTTATTATTATTGACTCGAGTCGGAGTCGAGTCAAGTTTAATTTACAAAAATGCCATCGCACACCCTTCATCTTCCCCGACACCTTCCCTTCCAAAACCCTAGCCGCCGCCGCCCCTCGCGCTCGTCGCCGCCGCCGCCCTTCGTGCTCATCGCCGCCGCCGCCGCTGCATACGCCGTGCTGCCGCCAATCGACGCCGCCCCGCCCCGCCGTGCAGTTGCCGTGCCGCCACGACCCACCCCGGCCACCGCCTCGCCGCCACGACGCCGGAATCGCGCCACGAGCCGCAGAACGTTCCCTCGGCGATTCGCCGCCGTCCGGGCCACTCCGCCGCCGCTGTGACCACGACGACCACCCCTCGCCGTTGCCGACGTTTCTGCCATCCTCCCGACCGCCGTTGAGGCCGGCCAGAGCCCCGATCGGAGCACACCGCCGCCGCCGCCCATTTATCGACACCGTCGTCGACGGCCATCGCCGCCTCGGTTGCTCTGTTTGACACCTCCATCGGACCAAGCTCGTCGAGCTGGTGCCGATAGACCCCCTGATTGCCCCGTCCCGAATCCTTGCCGGAAAACCGCCGGAATCCGCTGGAAAACCGCCGACACTCGCCGAACCGCCGGAAAATTGGATTCGTGGGAAATTCGCCGGATCATCTGCCGAACGCACCTGGCCCAATCTGATTGGACTTCGGATGCCGCTAGGTGCCGAATTCGAGTTTCGAGCCACGAAACGGAAACTCTAGTCGTCGCCGATTTTCGACGACGCGAGGTATAATTTATTTTAATTTAATTATTTGAAAGTATTGATTATTAGAATTGCATGCTAGGATTGGTGAATTGTGTGTTATAATAATATATATAAATGTAGATTTGATTAAGGATAAAATATGAAATTTGTTTGATTGAGTGGTGTTAAAAATGGAGGCTAAGAAATTAATTAGGGTAACTAGGCGATGATCATGATCTAATGCAACTAGCCTAAGTAGACTTGCTAGAATTGATATAGGTTGATGTGTGTTGATTGATGCGTGGTTGTGTTGATTGTGTGTGCATGCTATAGGATGTGTGATTCATCATGCGGGCGTTAGTTTTTAGCTTGATTGTGTAGGTACGGTGTAGGAGCTCGCCGCCTAGGCGCGTGGACCCGTTTGGAGCTTCTACCAGGTCCGTTTAGGACTCATTCTCTGTTTTACGCTACTCTATTGTTTATTTGATTTATCATGTGCAGGACGAGTTAAGTGGCGTTTTATCGGATCCCACTTAACTCGGGCCATTTAGCCAACAGTTCTTTTTTCGGATTAATAACCCTCGAGGATGAGATCCCTCGAGTTTGTTTTCGAACTTCAGATCCAGCTCACGATGCCTTCGGGCCTATTGTATAAATCCCAACCCAGGCCTATATATATATTGTTTTCGTGTTTTCGGTGAGAGATGGAATGAGGGTTACTTGCGGCCACGTCTTCAGATAGGGCGTGTGCCCGGAAGAGCGGGCTCTGGAGCTGGGGAGAACCCACTTCGTTCCCGAAGGATCCGCACAACTCCACCTTTGAGTTCCTCAAACCCGGAGAAGTGTGGAGGTTTACGGGTACTGCAATGCAGCGCATGTCTAGACTTGTGGTTCAAAGGGTACTGAAGGCGACTGCCTGAGAGTGCTCGGCCTTTGTGCTCAAGGCCAGGAGTAATATGGAAGGTGCAGAGGGCGGTAAGGAATGAAATTTGATGCGAGAAGCGATAGAGGAATGGCCAAGGTATGAGGATGAGAAAGATAGGGGGACGCTGTCGACCCGAGGTCGACAGCCTGACGGCGACGGCTCCCGTATGTGCCCTGATGAGAGTTCTTGAGGAAGTATATGGTTTTGATTCAACAGGAGAGTTTGCTCTCCTGTGCCAGATTGATATTAGTTATTTTCCGGGCCGGTAACACTCGTTACTGACGGTTTTTCTATATATATGTAGGTGAGGAATGCGAGCGATGAAAGCTGTCGGGACTGCGGAGGAGCAGCACGGAACCGCGCACACATGTACTTGCCGCGTGTAACGTATAATGACGGTGTGTTATTGCTACGTGAATGATAACTTTGATGTGTTTGTTTAGATAAATTGCTTGTTATGAAATGAATGGATAAATGTGAATGAGTAGTGAGTTTGGAGTTCAGGCTCGGTTCAATTGAAACGAAAGAGATAATGATGAATGCTACGATAGATTATCATGTTTTATCGTATTTTGATAAAATAGTATATATTTTCTTTTGGTTTCTCATTTATTATTTTGTCTTGTTTTTGCTTGTACATCATATCATGCATGTAGGACCACGTTAGAACCCAATCGTTCCCATTTATGCATTTCATATTTGCATCTCCATCTTGAGACGCCGAGAGTAGATCCTGGTCGGCTTAACCGAATCTAGTAGATTAACGAACGGTTCGGTCGCCGGTGACATTTCCGGGTCGGTTCACGGGTGAGCCGAAACGGGGTGTTACAGCAGTGGCAGTGGTATCAGAGCCAATTCTTGGCATATGCTCTCTGATACCAGATGTGGTATCAGAGCCAACTCTTGGCCTATGTTCTCTGAGAGCCAACTCTTGGCATATGTTCTCTGATACCAGGAGTGGTATCAGAGCTAACCCTTGGTTGATTAAGATGGTAGATGCATTACAGGTTACATGTGTGCCGAAGCTGCTCCGAGCTGTACCGACAAGTATTTTTCTGTCTTTATGTTTTGGTTCATAGATTTTCTTACAAGATGGTGGTGTCACAGGGTGAACAAATCAGGTCAGGAATTTGTAGCAGGATGGTTGTTCG
>JAURVB010010786.1:0-10760 GCA_033002965.1 Piper betle
TGAGTCTTCACTGATCCGTCCTTTTCTCTTCCAATCCACTTCCTCCACACCATTCCTCACCTCCTTCCAGCCCTCTCCAAGCTTTGGTAAACCCTAGGAGTGGCAGGTTTTGGGGTATGATGCCCCAAAAGACCTCCTCCTTGTCCCTTGTGAGGTAAAATTCTCTCCTTTGCCTCTTAGCCATAATGTTTAGGGTCTCGGCATATGGAATTTTTTTATATTTTTAAATATTTTTTAAACATATAAACTTGTATTAGGAGAATTTATAGCTTCATTTCATGTCATCCCGAGTTGTGTAAAAATAGTTATGGATTTTTAATTGCACTGTGGTCATGGACCTACATGCACTATTTCATCATAAAAATCATAACTTGCCTTATAGGTAGGATTTTTATATAATTATTGCTTCAGTATTCTCATGAACAATAGATATACATGTTTCATTTATAATGATTTGTGTGATTTAGCCTATATGAGCATGTATGGGTGCTAACATTGGCTAAAGATGGCAGCTTTCACTATTGCAGCGACTTGGCTGGCTCTTTCCTCAATTTTTATAGCCTGATTTAGTTAGGTTTTTGGGACATACTTGTGCTTGTTTGTATTTGTGTAAGTTGGGCCTTTCACGAAAAATACTCGAACTAATCTAATCCATCAAAATAGCTTGAACAAAACCCTTATTTCTATGATGTTCATGTTGTGATGTTGGACTATTTTGTCATGCTCTGAGATTGGGCTCCACAGGTATTTTAATAAAACGTGTAAAAATTATTAAATTAATCCCTAACTATTTACATGCGATGTATCAATTTTTGAGTTAATTAAAAATCATTTAGGTAGTTAATTAGGTCATTATTCCAGATAGGATAGGAACGTAGGGTGAAAACCCTAGTTCCTTGATTTCAATTATAAAATCCAAAACTAAGTCAAACGGTGATGGATTTGGATTAAATTCATCCAAAATCTTAGAATGTATTCCAATAGCATCATATACAAACTTAGGAGTAAATGAACTAGTGGTTCACGAATCAGTAATTTCCCAAGCCCAATAGGTCACCCCAATTCTAAAAATGACTTGGCCAAGATCCTCCATTTCTGAGCCTATTCACCCCCAACTACTTAGAGTTTGGACCTGAAATTTCTTTTGGCTCAAGTCCACGGTGATGGATAACTTTATATACAAACCCAAGCTCATTTGGAGTCTTTAAGCCCATGAAAGACCCTTAGAAATTTGGTACTAGGCCCAGAAACACTGTTCCCAGTAACATAAGCCCGACCTTAGTGGGCCTTGTTCACCAGGTTGGCCCTTGGGACAGCCTTGGTAAAAATTCCCTATAATCCTTTAAGTGTTTGGGCCTACTAGTCTAAATTTCATCCTATTTAAACATTTTTTGGCTTGTTCAAAAAATTGTCCAGTACACCCATTCAATTAACCCTAGATATGGGATAATTCATTAAGGGTACATGAAACCCTAAACCATAATTAAGGGATTCCTAATGAAGATAATACTCCATTAAGATAGGAAGTAAGATAATTGTGTGAGGTACAAATCCAGGTCAGTAGGACCCCCAGCTTCATCTATTGCTTGACTCCATGTGTGTTGAATTTTAATTGAGCTTTAGACAATAGGAAGGTGTCGGCGGCATTTTTATTGCATCCCTTCGTTGCCAGACATTTAGCCATATTAATAAAACTACAAGGATATGATCTCTTGTTAGTTTTCAAACTGAAGATCTAGAAATATAATATTAAGCCCCTCCCTAACCCTATTATATAAGTAATAAGTACACACAATTTTACAAATTTCATGATAAGAGAGTGAGTGGTATGAAGATATTACTAGTACTTGTTTACACCATAAAGTAGTGCAATATAGGAGGGTACTGCGTAATGCAGTACATCACCGAAATTTGTGGCACTTTGGTTCTGAGTGATCTGAGTACCGTGATGGGTGACATATGGAAGAGGTGAGGGCTTAAGCTTCTTTTTTATATACGCTTATTGTCGCGTGCATGAGCCAGTTCTTTTTTATTATGATAGTTTGTTTATCCCCCTATGAGATTTTCTAAAGTTTCATGATATTTCATGGGTGTTAAAACGCCCATCAGCTCGCGTTGCTATATCATTAGTTATTTTTGGATTGGTAGTCAAACAAGGTTTTCCCTATATATATATATAGGTGAGTGGTTTGAATAACCAGCACAGGCGAACTGATTGAAGGGCTCATGACGGGGGAATCGCGTTGTTGTGTTGTGCCCTAAAGCATATATGCATTAAGGATTTCAAATGTATTATTTTACGGGCGTGTGCCCTAAAGCATAAATCTTGTATGATTCGGATTAAGTCTACATGATTGTTAATTGTGTACAAGTGTTTTTCTTTTAGCTTATATTATTATTGTGGAGTAGTTACACTTTAGGGCACTCTGACAATCATCTGCAAAATGTAATAGCCTCAAAGTCCTGGAACACGAGGAACACTTAAAGGTACACTAAAATTATTTGATTGTAGCAGTTTATGTGCTGAAGAAATGTGCATGGAGGAGCATATGGTCTTACATCCTAAATCCGGTTCACTCTCAAATTGAACTGGAACTATTACAGTAGATCAGACCAACTCTTAATTCGATTAAAATGGTCGACCTGAACCTAAGCAGAAGGGATCTAGACTACTCTATAGGCGTCTCAAGACAGAAAAATACTACAATGTGCAACTAATGCATGCATGAAATGCACACCCTAGTAGGATGTTACTTGAACATTGTGACAATTAATGGACACACTCAATCAATTAAATTTTGATATCATTGCAGAAAATTCTAAAATAAAATAAACAAAGTTTCCCCTAAAAGTGCGATAAGGTGTCAACCTGTCTAACATAATATACTGTCAGAACACATTATATATAATTTTTAGACTACAACATGGTTCTAAACAACAAAATAAAAGTTTTCAACTAGGTCTCGGCCCATATGCTGATCACATTGGTCATAATTCCTAATTCATTCTAAAAAATCTCAGATGCTTTCAACATAATACAAAACATCACACAATAATTTGTTATGACCAAAATCACACAAATAATACACGTCACACAAGGTTTGTGTAAAAATGGTAATCACTATTCCTTCGCCAAGGCCAACATGTCCCACTCATGTTCCTCACCTACATAGATAATAGAAATGTGAGTAATAAATATCACTAGTTTGGAAATAACTAAATATCAAACTGGCACATGAGAGTTAACCCTTCATGTAAAAGAAAACAATCATATAGCTTCTTCATCTGAACACTCTATGGGCAACTACTAAGGAGCCATCGAGCTGCAGACTAAATGGCATCCCGAATTAACTAGCATGGTGCCACTCCCTACATTTACTTAAAAATCCCACTCTCAAGAAAATCGGTGTCCTAAACCCTCTCCAAACCTCTATATTTCTCTTAGCCCAAAGCACAAAGGCCGAATACTCTCAAGTAGCCGCCATCAATACTTTTGATACCACAGGTCTAGACTTGTGTTATTAGGATCCCTCAAAAATAGAACGACCCTCTCACCAATCCAAAGTCCACTATGATTTACATAGTCACCCTCTCATGTCATGCGTAAGTTAATTTCTTCATCTCTCGGCTCACAAGAAAATCTGAAAAAATTTATATTTATAAGGCTAGGAAAGGGATTATGCAAATAGGCCCGAAGGCAACTTGTGGTGGATCTAAATTTTTGAGAACAGCTCAACGGATCTCATCCTCGAGGGTTCTTAATTCCAAAAAATATTATGTTTAAATGAACTGTGTTAAATGAGATTTGATAAAATAACCACTTAATATATCATGTGATTTGTAAACCAAAACAACGATGGAATAAAGTGACAAATCATGGGTGAGTCCAAACAGACTTGGCAGAAGCTCCTAGCAGCATCTTGCACCTAGACGATGAGTTCCTACTCCAGAGCTACATAAACAACACTAAAAACTAACGCCCATGCCAACTATATGATGTGTGCATGAAATAAATATGATGAGTGAATATTATCACAAGCATACAATGAAAAGGAACACGACAGGCATGGGAAATCACAAACTAAATGTAGTAACCAACATAACACACGAGTAACTCAAAGACAAAGCAATTGACACATAATGCAACAAGCACACCTATCCATTCAATAAACTAAATCAAACATGTGATGATGGTTGATAATAATCTACTATACATATGACAAGGTGTGAATGATAGTGGATCATACTTTTAATTATTTATTACATGAGTAGTAATAGAAGAGGTGGAATTAACTACCATCTAGAATGTACAACCTATTGTGAAACATGCTGATATTTATCATCAAATAGTTTACAACTGATCTTCACATTAGGTGCATAATTCAACAACCAATAATATCTATGATAACACAAATTCGGTGGCAAAGAGGGTAGGAAGGGAGGCTGAGTAGGGTAGAAGAAGGGAAGGGGAAGACTTGGTTGGGGCAGCTGGTCGGCGGCGACCAAGGACATGCAGAAGGGCTGGTCGGTGGACATGGGAAGTGGAAGGAGAAGGAGGGGTAGGTGAAGGGGGAAAGGAAGGAGAAAGGAAGGTTGGGCAGCGTCTGCCGGTGATAGTGCTGTTGGCATCAGCAAGAAAAGGTGGTCAGGTCAATGTAGAGAAAGGTGGTTGATGGGTTGAGGATTTTTTATATATATTTTATACTCAGCTAGAATAAGACAAATCAGGTATAAAATGGGGTTCAAGAGTTTCAAAAAGTTGTCTAAGTGTCATCAATGCGTCTCAACAAGTCATGGACGCAAGTTAAAAAAATAGAAAATAAAACAAACATGACGTTCTCTAAATGACATGCTTTAAAGCCTACTATAAAACTCGGGCCATCCGCATGAGGGTTTTTACTGTCGGTTCGGTTGTTACTTGAATCAAGTTAGTAGGGTCTGACTATTCTTATCATGGTTCATGTATGGTATGGTGTAAGTTACCCGATTTTAGCCTCCTTCGGCACTCGGTACGCTTGTTTGGATGCTGCATGTCAGGCTTCTCATGTTTGGTCTATTCGAGTTGTACATAGTTAGGTATTAGGACTGTGTCCCTCGCGTATCTTTTGTATGCTTGTTGTGTGTTTGATAACTCATTTGGACGGTCCTAACCCCTCTTTGGGACCTACAATACAATTCACGAGGTAAGCCCGATCACTTTAGGGTAAAGACCCCAAGTTTTTGGGTTTTGGGATAACCCAACCCATATCTTCTTAGCTAACTCAACTCATACATCTTTATCTATTCAACCCATACCTCTCTAAGTATGACACCCATACCTATGATGTCACCAAGCCAGCTAATGCCTCACCTCTGTGACATCACCAAGCCAACCTATACCTCCTTATCCAACCCATACCTCTTTAAGTATGACATCTATACCTATGACATAACCAAGTCACCAACCCTTTTTCTATAAAACTCATCCCATCCCTCAACTTTTCACCATTTCTCCTTCCCTCCTCACCTCCAACAACCTTCTTCTCCTCTCTTTCACTTTCTTCTTCCTCCTTGGAGCTCCAATCACCCTACTCCACATTTCTAACCTTTTAGGGTAGTAGGTTTTGAGGTTGGATGTCTCAAAAGACTTCCCTTGGCCTTCCCTCGTTAGTTTCAAATTTGAGCTGCCACTTTTGCCCATTGTTTGGTGTTTCTCTTAAATTTTTGTCTTGTTTCATTTTTTGTACATTTTTATAATCTATTACTTCCTCTTAGGAGAATTTTGAATACTCATGTATCTTATTTGGTCATTTAAATAAATAGATATGATTTCTACAATACACGTAGGTCACTGATATTTACTATTTCAGTATGAAAATCATATCTTGGCACTCCAATATTAAATTTTCATGATTCTTATTTTGTTTCGCTCACAACATATATATCTACAACTTTTGTGTTTGGTGTTTTACCTTTAATAACCTAGAATGTGCAAGTATGAGGGTAAAAATTGAGGAAAGATGGCAACTTTCGCCATTACAGTGACATAAGTGCCCATTTTTCTGATTTCTACTCTTTGTCCTAGTAGTATGTGTTGATTAACAGCATTTCATGTTCATGGTGATTTTAAAAATTCTTTATAAAATTTTAAACCTACTATAACCACTAAATAATCATGAACATTACCCACCTTATAATTCCAGTGTTGTTTATAATTATGAGCATGATCTGTGATTGTGTTATATGTTAAGCCACAAAGTTTAAGGTAATAATATCTGGTAAAAATATATGATGCTTAAATAAGTTTCTACTTGAAATATATAAATTTTGGGAATGGGTAAAATCATCTATGTATGTTTTAGAGGGGTTTACCTTGTTAATGTAAAGATGAAGGGAAAACCCTAGTTTTTTTCACTCTGGTTGTAAATTACCTTAAAATTGGTTAAGGGCATTAGATTTTAGTGAAACTTGGTCTACATCTTACCCTATGTCTCAGTAGCACCATGACTAATTTTTGGGCCTTTTCGCTAGGTTCCCAATTTTATTTGTGAATGTCCAATTTGTTAGGGTTCAGATTGCTCCAAAAACAGCCTATCCAATGACCCAATTTATAAAATCCACTTAAGCCCATTTACAAAGTAAATTAGGTATAAATCTTACTGGGCTCAATCTCTGTGTGTTATCTAACTAGGCCCACTGACCCAAGTCCATTTGGAGTCGTCTAGCTTATGAACCAACGGTTAAAAAATTGGCACGTAGCCTAGGAACACTGTTCTAGAACTTTGGGCAAAGTTGAATGGGCCTTGTTCCCCTTCATTGGCCTGTGGGCTAGCCATGCTGAAATTTACTTATGAACCTTAGAGTATAAGGGTCAACCCATCCAAATTTTAGCCCATTTAGACATTGTTAGGCCTGTCCAAAAAATCGTTTGGTCAACTCATTTGGTATAATTGATTAAAGCCCACTAAGTGAACATGAAACCAAAACCTTAATTAAGTTACTTAATAAGGTTTAACACTTTATTCAGGACGTAAATAAGATAACTAAGTGATGTTAAGTGTTGAGCTTGTGTGGAGGCTTGACCTCGTTTTATGTGTTGATGTGACCCGATTCTTATTTGGTTCCATCATCGTGCTAGGTATCGCGGGTGAGCTCACTGATTAGAGTGCGGAGCTCTACTCATTCAGGCCCCTAGGACTCTCCCTTTGCTTCACCATTGTTTGACTCCTTGTGTGTCGAGTTTAACTGCATTTTAGAGTAAAATCCTAGAGCAATAAGGCTAAAAAGTGTTGACATATTTTAGAGCTCTACTCATCATAGGATGGCATCGGCAATGTTTTATCGGATCCCTCCAATGTCAAGTCATTTAGCCATATTTTCTACATCTGCTTAATAAAACTTTAAGGTTAAGACCCCTTGATAGTTTCTAAAAGATAAGATCTAGACACTAAATATTAAATCCTCTCCTAAGCCTATATATATAAATATGAGGGTTTACAGCTTTTACGACTAAAAGTGTGTACATGATGTATGGACTGCACTAGTACTCCTTCAAACCCTGAGGTAGTGTGGAGTATTAGGGTATCGTGTAACGCAAGCATATTTCTGAAATTTTTGGCACTAACTTAACCGTTCCTTTTGCCACTCGAGTACCGTGTCGGACATAATATAGAGGATGCGAGGGCGTAAGTATTGTATGTATGAATATGAATATTAGTTGTGCATGCACACTTGCACTTGTTTAAGTATGTCTGCTTAACGCTCAGTATGAGGTAATTCTGAAGTTTCTAAGTTTTCGTAGGCAATGAAATACCCATTTCTATTTTATTGGCAGTTATTCAGACCAATAATCAAATTTATTTGATAACTGATGTGGTTTTCTATTATATGTAGGTGAGGTTCCTTAGTGTTGGCCGACCTAAGTGCATGGATCAGACGGCTCAGTGGCGGTGGTGGAAGGGCCCTATGTTATATTGTTTGTTTATATACTATGTATTTTGTGGATGACTGTATGATGGGTATATGCCCTAACTATGTGAACCTTGTATGACTCGGATGTCTGCCATGATGGTTGTGCTAGCATGTTTTTATCCTTATATTATTATATTTTACTGTAGAGTTATAATACTTTGGGACAAGGCTAACCATCATGTGCATGGTATATAATCCCCAGAGTCCTAGTACTTGACGAAGAGATAAGTTAGGTACATGAAACATAATTAGCTCTAGTTGTTCGTGTGTTAGAGTAATGTGGGTGGAGGAGCTTACGTTCACACCACTAGAAGACTCACGTGAACTCCGGGTATTATTGTTTGATGCCCTAATACTCGATGATGTTGTGTAATTTTTAACGTTTTAATTATTGCTCGCGTAGGATATGTGGAACAAGTAACCATGACCGTTATTTAAATACTCTTATCATCTTCATGTAACTAATAAAAAGACTTAAGCCAATCACTTGAACTAAGTAGTAAGAATATGATATACGGAACAACATGCAACCTTAAAACTATTGTGGGGGTGTTCTTTTTCAATAGTTGGGAGTGATCATCACATTTTTAAAGTCACCACTTATAGTCATAGGGAAGGTTCTACCTCTGTTATGAGTAGGGGTGTTCATAGAGGATTCCTTTAAGCCTAAGATCCTCCTTTGTAGTACGAACTCTACACGCATTCTATAAAAACCAAGCTCGGTGTCCGTCTTAAGCATCCACGGACGGTTGAGATCCACTTCTATAAAGTTTGTATGCGATAGCCCAATGAGTAGCTTTCAAATTATAATATCACGATTCGGTCCATCCCTTTGGGCCAAATTGGGGTGTTACACCTACCAACCCAACTAACAATCCTAACCAATGTGTCCTAATACGATCAATCGGCTATCGTGTAGCTGATGCTATTATCATATACTTGGGTACATAAGAACCTTCACAGAACATATACACTGTCAGCCTTGGCCCCACACACGTGTTCTGAGAGCTGAACTAACTCGGACAAACAGTCAAACCGACTAGCTGGCAATTATAAAACCTTGACTTAGGTCGCAGGTTTTACATACGATTCATACCCCGTGAAGATCTAGGTGAAGACTAAGTACTAAGGTATCACACTTTTACACTTGATAATGCCCCGTTAAGATACGTAATCAAATTACTTGACCTAAAATTAATAATTAAAACATGTCACAACATCCAACCTCTTAATTTCAATACGGGTGCGTCTCTTTTATAGTTTGGAGTGATCATTCAGATATATAAAGTCACCCTCTTAGTTGCTACAGAGATGCAGCCTCTTTAGTGATTTGCAGTGCTCATGCTAGGAACCTTAAGTTTATGTATGTCTTCCTACATAGTATAATTTAGTATGCATAGCATGAAATCCAATACGGCGGTCTTAAACCTCCTTAAGGGTTGAGATCCGCTTTCGTGTGATTTGCATAATAGAAAGCCAAAAAATAGCCATTGAATTATAACATTGCGCTTCGGTCTGCCCTTGGAGAGAAAAATAAGGTTTTAAGGATTTGATATAAGAAAATGGTTATTTTTGATAAGTTTAAAAGCAGTATTAATTTAAGATTTTTGTTAGTATTAACTTAATTGATTTGATTTGGTGCATGAAAATGATTGTTTTCGATAAATTTAAAGCCATTACTAATTTAAGATTTTTGCAGTATTAATTAATATTGATTTGATGCATGAAAATGGTTGTTTTCAATAAATTTAAAAGTATTATTAATTGAAGACTTTTGGTAGGTATTAATTAATATTTATGCATGTTGGACTTATAAAATCAAGTCAATTTATGGTTTTAATTTTCATTTTTTTGAATTTTTTAAAATATTTCTTATAATTCAATTTTAATGAAAATTAAAAACCACATGTCATTAAATAATTTCAAATATAGGGCTCTTTTATCCTATAATTCATATAAATGGTTTATTTCCTAAATCCTAATTAATTAATGATGCTTGTAATACCCCGATTTCGATTCATTTAAGAACCGAATAAGAATTGTTACGATCGAGTCGAGTCATGTCTAAAGTTGTTAATCAGTAAGATTTGATTAATAAAGCAGATTAAAACAACCCATTTGGCGTCATGAGAATGAAAAACATTGCTGAATATGTGTGAAAAATCATCAAATATAAATAAAATATGAAAGAAAATAAATGCACTGAGCTTAAGTGTGTGTATAGTGTTTATCTGCCTTCCCACCAAAGCCAACTCAGGATCATAAAGCCTATATATATAGTATAAAAAAAACATTAGTAACAGATGTCATTAGTCCAGAAAATAACCACATATCAAACTGTCAAATGAGAGATGACTCTCATTTAAATGAAAACCATTATATATTTCCACTAAACACTCCATAAGGGAATCTACTAAGGAGCTTCAAGGTTGCAGACCCGGTAGTATTTTGAACTGACTAGTCTGTTGATGCCTCTTTCATCATTTTCTCATTTATTTTTATCCCTTAGGACTACTAGTATATCCTAAGCCCTCTCTTTGCCTCCATATATCTCCTAGCCCTAAGCACGAAGGTTGAATACTCTCAGGTAATTACTTTCAATACCCTTTGACCCACATGTCTGAATATGCACTATCCTAAATACTACCCATAAATCTTGGCATTTCTTTGAGTGTAAGGAACTCAAAATGTAGAGTTATCAAGATCACTCGAGAATGGAACAACCCTCTCACTAATCCAGAGTTTGTCATGACTGGCACTTGTACCATCTCATGGTACGTGGAAGGGGTTTATAAAATCATATATAGGCT
>JAURVB010010787.1:0-11462 GCA_033002965.1 Piper betle
CCGATTGCCGACGATGTGAGGTATAATTACCTCCGAATTTATAAGTTAAAGTTTAATGATTGTTAGCACAGCATGCGAGGGTTGATTTATTGATGTGATTAATGCTTAATTAGGGATAAAACGATGAGTTGCATGATAAGATTAAGTGTGAATGCAGAGTAAGTGATCTAATGAAAGCATGATAAGTGACTACAACGTAACTTAGAAAAACGTGATAAAATTAGTATGAATAGGATGAGTTAGAATTATTTTCACATCTATGATTATTTAGCTGTAGCTAGATACTGTTTGTATTTTGAGTGTGATGTTTATTTTGTGTGATGCATCATTTAGTTAGCGGGCGTTAGTATTTAGTTTTGATGTGTAGGTACGAAGAAGAAGCTCGCCGCTTAGGCGTGATGATATGCTTGGAGCTTCTACCAGGTCCATTTAGGATTCGTCTCTATTTTACGTCTTTCTATTGTATGTTTATTTTATTATTTGCAGGACGAGTTAAGTGGCGTTTTATTGGATCCCACTTAACTCGGGCCATTTAACCGAACAGTTTTTCGGATTAATAACCCCTCGAGGATGAGATCCCTCGAGGATGATTTCGAAAATAAGATCCACCACAAGTTGCCTTCAGGCCTATTATATAAATCCCTACCCAGCCATATATATATATATATATATATATATATATATATATATATAGTTTTCACGTTTTCAGTGAGACGAGAGATGGAGAAACCGACTACACGTATCATGAGCGGATGCCGTGACAGTCAAAGCGGGCTCTAAATTAGTGCCAACAGACTGTTCCATTCCCGAGGGATCCTGACAACTCCGCGTTTGAGTTCCTCACACCCGGAGAACGTGGAGGTTAACGGGTACTGTTTAGTACAGCATGTCCGGACTTGTGGTTCAAAGGGTACTAAAGGCGACTGTCTGAGAGTACTCGGCCTTCGTGCTCAAGGCCAAGAGAAATATGGAGGTAAGGAGAGGGCTTAGGATAAAGTTTCACGAGAAGTACTGAAAAAGAAGTGCCGAGAGTAGCACAGTACCAGTAGTAGATCAGTAAGTTCGGGATGCTACTGGGTATGTAGCCCAGTGGCTCCTCAAGTAGTGCCCTTTAGAGTGTTCACGTAGAGTATATGATGTTTTCTTTCATATGAGAGTTTGCTCTCATAGCCAGCTTGTTATAGTTATTTTATTTTTCGGACCAGTAACACTTGTTATTGACGTGTTTTTATACTATATGTAGGTAATAATCACGAGTTGGATGAGCCAGCTTGGACGGAGGAGCACTGTTGTCACTTGCACACATGTCAGTCGATTGGGTGATTATGTTTGTGTTTATGATGTTATTATATAGTGAATGACATGATTAAATGTTAAGACATATAGATTGTGAAACATGAATAGAGTGCACACGGGAAGTATTGTAGGTTGAGACCCCAATTCTAGAATAAGTTTATAGTATATTAGATTGTGTTAATAAAATTGTTGATATATATACATATATACTTGTATATATTATTTTGACAGGGTGGACCCTAATTGCACATTTAGGAGAGACTTCTGTCCGTTGTATTTTAGAATTTTTACTAATTTTGATCATAATTGTATTGTTGTATGAATTACCTTGCATATCATCCATGTAGTATCACGTTAGGATTTTAAACATTTATCCATGTATGACGAGTCGTATCTTCATTTTAAGACGCCGAGATTAGATCCGCACGAGTTAGGTTCGGGTTAGCCGACCTAATCGAGGCCTGTAACATGCCGGTTCGGTTCACGAGCGTGGACCGGATTCGGGGTGTTACAAATATGGATACTTGTAAATTCAATTCATATATAATCTATTTATATTTAGTACAAAATAATTTCGCATAAGATTTTGATTTGGTTTTCACACGCACTTTTATATATATAAAGAATAATTAATATTTTATAAACTGCATTTTCAAATATTTAAAACTTTTTTTTATTCTTCACATTTACACAGGATAATGATATAGCCATATATGTTTGTATCCAATCTCAAACTATCAAATTTATAGCAAAACTCAATGACATAATAACTGTTTTTAACTATTTATTTAAAAAAATACATTTGATTTTTATCTTTCAACTACCCCGTATATTTAAATTACTAATTTGGTTTGCAAAATGCTATTTTTTTGTTTTAGACAATAATTTTTATTTTTTCAATTCTAAATATACGGACATTCACATATTAAAATGGATGTATTGTGTGTATTTGTAAATATTATAGTTAATTAATTAATTTACCATTTAATATTTTGTCTTTTTATGTCAAGCAAGAAAAAAATTTTAAATAGGCTTATAACAATAATTATTATCATCTACAACTGATATGAACATACAAGGTTTTGAAATTTAAGAATTTTTTTACCCAAAAAAAAGAGTTTTTTTTATATCGCAATATTGTTAAAAAATAGGGTAGAAAAATCGGGGAAACACGAATTATTTATAATCACCTCGCTTCAAAAATTAAAATAAATTAAAAATTATAAATAAATTAGAATAGAATAAAAAAAGGCAGTCACGGACGCCATTGATCGGCCTCAGCTGGTTGCCTCTCTAGCCCGGGGCGGCCAAGCCCCCGGAAACCAAATCCCGCCGATGCGAGGCCTTAGGTGATGGCCAGACCAATCATACCGGTGGCCTTTTATTAAAAAAAATAATCTTAGGGCAATATTGTCATTTTAAAAAAATACTCCGTTTTTTTAGTAATTAGACTAAATTGCCCCACTACCAATAATATAAAAAACCCCCTTTTTTGGGTAAACAATTGTATTTTAATTTTATGGTTGTAATTTTTTAAAAATAGGCAAAATTAGCTTTATCATCTGATTGTCGTTGTGATTCAAGAGTTGATGTTAAATTTGACTTGCCTAAAATTATTGGCCGCTGATACTAATTATTTAACGGTAAAACAAATTGGCTCAACCTAAATACAACGGTAGAATACAGCCCCATCGTTATAAATTCTCTAAGATGTACTAAGTAGGCAATTTATTGTTTAATGATGATAATTTGATCAAATTAATGGCACTATAAAAACAAACTAGTCTGTTTTTGATGCCATGTCACGAGTTCTTTATATTATTGCAAACCTGGAATAGTCAATAAATAATTTGTAAATCATTATAAAGTTAATTAATTTTCTTATATAAATAGACTTTTCAAGATGAGGTGAGAATTATTGGGAAATAGACATTCTAACAAAAATAATTCAAAAACTATTTTCCTTCAAGATGAAATAAAAAATAAATATAAGATGAAACAGAATACATCAAAAATAAAAAAAGATAAAAACTTTCCTCAAAATTAGAAAAAAAACCAACCTACTCAATAAATTTTGATTAAGAAAATCTATTACAATCAATGATTAAATAAAATTTGAAAAAATTCTCGTAATACAAATTAGATTAATAACAAGATCTGAAATATATAACTCTTAAGAAATATAATATACAAAAAATTTAAAAAAAATAGCATATACTTCAAAATAAAAATTAAATATCTTTTTACACCCTAGATAATAAACCCTACTTCAATTTAAAATAATAAATTTTTTTCCAAATTCTCTTTTTATGAGCCAAATATTTTAAGAACTGTAAAGAGAATATTCTGTTTAACATCAATAAAATTTTACTTTATATAAAAAAATATTAATAAAATTATATGAATCATCCTATTAAACTTCTATAAAAAATAACAAAATCATATATACGTAAGGGTGCAGAGACTGGACAACAGTTTATCCCACGTTTTAGTGCGCGCTATCGTATACTGTAGACTCAACGAAAAAATGGTCCTGTTACGTTTTATTTTTTGTTCCATAAACCAATTGCTGTAGGGAATATTATACTAGATAAAGTTAAAACAGTCATATGTCAATGGCATCCTTACCGGAAGATATTGATGTTGAACACTTATTAATGATGATGCATTCTAGTTTGATTTTGTTCTTTGATTACGTCATTTTCTTCTTTTTTTCCCTCTGCAGCAGGAATAGGAATGAAGCAAGACGCGACGTATGTTCTGTTACTTATAATTAGTAGTAAAATTAAGTCGTTTACAACAATACTTCATCCGAGTGTCATCTAATTAGGGGTGCTAATTGAGCGAGCGAGCCGAGCTCAACATATGTTCAAACTCAGCTCGAATAGTTCGAAACTCGTTCGAACTCGACTCGAGATCGAACGAGTTTTGGACATATATGCTCGAGTTCGACTCGAATATAGACATATATGCTCGATTTTGACTCGAATATCTTTTATATATTCGAGTTCGACTCGATTGTGAACTCGTTCGCCCAACTCGTTCGTTAGCTCGATTAAAAGACAAAAGTACCTCACTTAAAAAAAATGAGGCCAATGTGGTTTGAACTCACAAACTTGAAGTCATCAAGGTGAATACTTATTATCTCACCTATCTTGCTTCTTTGTTATTATATTTCATATATATATATATATATATAAATCAATAAAATATAATATAAAAACTATATTATTATATTATTTTATCAAGTCGAACTACGAGTCGAGTTCGAGTTACAACCGAGTCGAGTCGAGTCGAACACGACCTTGCTCAAGCTCGGCTCGTAAGATTCGAGTTCGAGTCGAGTATTTCAATGTCGAGTTTCGAGTCGAGTCAAGCCGAGCCGAATGCTAAATACTCACGAGTTGGCTCGCTCAATTAGAAACCCTATATCTAATGCAGGCAATGCTCATAAGCAAATTTATTGTCGTATGAAGTGTAGTCGGACCAGCGGACCATTGAACTTTCATCTTTTGAACGTTCAAGCTTGTGAAAGTGGTCAACTTTTACAAAACGCGGACATAAACAGCCAACTTGCGTATGTGCACAGCTCAAAGCCTGTTTTCAAGTTTAACCAAACATTACCGATAGACGCGGATAAAACTAATCTACCGATAGAATATTGAGATGCCTTAATATTAACAATAGTTGATATTTCCATATAAGTAACCATCAAATTTAATCATTAATGTAGATCACATAACTTTAATTTATTTTGACTTATACAAAAGTAATCCCGTTATCAAACCATTGTTTTAATCTAAGGTTCACATTAAATCTAACTGAAAGAAGAATATCAAGTATTGCTAATTTTAATTATTTAATAAAATATTTACGGCTTCAAAACAAACACCAAAAAAAATATCGATTTACTTAACATTTTGAAGTTTCTATCACAAACGATTTACCAATTAATTGAATATTATTTAATTATATTATATGTTATTATAAAATTTGTTTATACACGAACATTAATCTTAAAACTTTCAATTATCAAATTATAAATTTGATAAATTTACCTAACTTAATTATTTATTATTTAATTTATAATTTATAATTTTCAATATCAAATTACCATAGTTTGGATGATTATAATACTTTATATTTAAAGTGTGAGAAAGTATTTTATATAATTTAATTTTTAACCAACTTAATAATGTTGGATTTATAATATATAAAATGGTGAAAATTCAACCATATAGTAACTGTTTAATTAATGGCAAAATGGTCTTATAAACTTAGTTAATTGTTGGACTATAGTAAAAAAATTTTAAATGATAAATGATTATGATAATATTATCGACCACATTATAGTCAAGCCATCCCATAATTCCATGGCATTTTCCATTCGCAAATTGTGTGGAAAGGCTTTGATCTTTGGCATATGTAATTTTATTTGGTTTTTAGACAACAAATTAAGCAGAATTTTGGATTAAATCGTGAAAAATTAAGGTTATTTTTGAATAAAATAGATACTTAATAGCAATTATATTAAAATGAGCATGGTCAAAGAATAAAATTCACGACTTAATAGTTTTATAAATATATATATATATATAAATATAATATAATATAATATAAATACAACTCATTTCTTGCCTCATAGTTAGTGGTTTAATTATCAAGCTCCATTTAGTGGACTTCAATACGTATTTACCATTATTATTAAATAAATTTGTCACTATACTCGCATCATATTATAAAGCACTTTTTTTTGTTACATGCACGCATGTTATAACACATTATTGTCACTTTTTTTGCTAATTTGAACACTTACTCTATCGGTTTGATAAAAAATTGTTTTAAACTAAAAAAAGAAACACAGTTGAACTCACAATAGCTCAATTTAAAACTTGAGTTTTAAATACCAATTTATGCTATATTTGTGTTGGAGTGTAGGATTGGCTAATTGCGACTAAACGGGGTGTGGTCGATACAATATATATATATATATACATATATATATATATATATATTTCTGTTTTCAAAGGCTGTAAAGTATAGGTGCTTACACAAAACAAAGAAATTACCTAGTACTAAAACAAGGTTACATTGATCGATGACATATTATTTGTTCTAAATTATTTGATAGTCATTTAGCATTTTTTAACGTTGTCTTTTATGATTTATTATTGTGCATATTAATTTTGTTAGTAAATTACAATCAATAAAAAATAATTTATCATTCTTTAGTAAAGTTATATTAATTTAGTGAATATTTTATCAAGGGAAGAATTTATTGTTATTACCAATTGGTAGGGAAATTCAAAGCAAATTATCATCGAATGAGAAATTTAATTAAATCACTAAAACTACTTGTAAAATAAAAACTCCTTAAAGGATGGGCTCCTCACACACACAGACAAAAATGAGGTAGGTACAACTGACTGCCCTCCAAGCCCCTTGTTAGTCGACAGAGGTATTTTAATTAGCTTATTTATTTATTTATTTTAGGCAAATTACCCCTGATGATGGTGAAGTCGGATGTGGCAGGCCTTTGATGAGTGCCACCCACATCGAGGCAGCCGGCCATTTAGTTGCCCTTTAAGGATTTTTAAAAAAAAATTATATTAAGGATAATTTTGATATTTTAACTAAATTCATTTATTTTAATAATTTGTTACCCATTGATAATATCAATCAAAAAAATTTTTATGGTAAAAAGCTACAATTTATATATAATCTATATAAAAACACCAAAATTATTCAAAATAAAATTTAAATATGAAATGTTCAAATAAAAATATAAATTAGCGATTTTTTTATTTGATCCTATGCAGCCATTGATTGCCCTAGGCCGCACGTAGCCGGTCTGAAGTAAAGAATGTTTTTTTAATTTTTTTATTTTAAAATTAATGACAAATTTATTATTATAATATAATTTCTTTTTTTTGGTAATTAATTTTAATTCTCCCCCAACCCGACAATATTGAAAAATACTCCCTTTTTGATAAAAAACATTTTTTTTTCTTTTTGGTGGCAAAGAAATGTTTTTTACAAGAAAAAAAGAGAAAATTTTCGCCATTACATTATACGTGGGTAGTGAGATAATTAAACATAACTATTAAAAAAAATAATTATAATGGAAAACTACCCCTCCAATTTTTTTAAAAAAATTAACAAACCAACTTCTGATCGGTTGCCGACGGGTAGGCCGTCGGGCGAGGCCGGATTCGTCCATAATTTTTTTTTAAAATAAATAGCTGTTGCTGGCAGCGGGGCCCAAGACTGAGGACGGTTAGAATCGGACCGCCTTGCCCATGGGCGGCCGGGTCTTGGCCGCCTAGCCTTGATCAGCCCCGCCATGCGTGGGTATTTTAATTTTTAAAAGAAAATAAAGAAAACTCTCGCGGCTGCGGGACCTATCTCCCCTTCTTTCCAAGATCATTCGGAACTTCACGAGGTCGTCGGAGAAGAACGATAAACACGAATTTGATTTGGATTCGTGTTCTTGGCGATCTTCTGACGATTTTCAATCCCGTCGAGTTCCACGGCAAACACTAACTATCCAATTCAACTCAGAAGAAAGCCTGCCAAGAGCTCGGTGGTCCGACTTTTTGCATCTCTATCAATCGCCTTCGGGCAACTTCTTTGTCAAGTGCTAATCTTCAATCGGTTTCGGGCGGTTGCTTTGTTTTTCTTCGAAGGGGCATATGATTGGATTGGGGAGGGGCGATGATGCGGTCGGAGGAGGAGTCGGAGTCGGAGTCGGAGTCGGAGCATTTCATTGCGGCTCAACGCTCTCACCGATATGTTCAGATGCAGTCGGAGTCGGCCTTGTCGTCGTCGCAGTCCTTTCGCCAGGCCTCCGCCGAGCCCGCATGGATTTTCGAGGAGCTGCCCAAGGCCACCATCGTCTCCGTCTCCCGCCCCGATGTCAGCGACATCACCCCCATGCTCCTCTCCTACACCATCGAGTTCCGCTATAAGCAGGTCTTCTTGCTTTGCATCTCTTTTCTGTTTGATATTCTTGTGGGCTTCAATGAATCCGATGTTAGGTTTTGTTTCATTGGATTTCGGCGTGTAATTGTTGAGGAGTGTTTTACTCTATCTCTACCACCATCAATCAACCGATTTCATGTCCAGGCTTAGTGCTTGTTTATAGTTTTTTTCTTTGGATCGTGGTCATGGCATGTGTATTGCTGTATGCAGAATCGGAGGAACACCTATGTACGTTAGCGCATGAGCATTGCAACATTTGTTTTCTGATAATAGCTATGCTTGTTCGAGTAGAATTGTGGGAGCGACTATTTGAGCTTATTTCTTCAGCATCACCTTTATTGTACTGGTTCATTGCATGGAGCTGTTGATTAACTTGTTTTTATTTGGTTTTAAAAGTGACGAAAACAGCTCTATGTGATGTCTTTGTTTGGGAGTTGGGAGTATTTTTTTTCTGCACAACTAGGGCATGAAAAAGGCTTTTTCCTGATTGCCAGGGGTATAGGTGCTAGCCTATCACTAAGGTGTCGTGCAGCCCCTCATTTAATCAGGCTGCTGAGTTGTTGTGCCACTGCGCGTGCAAAAAATTTATGTTTTGGTCATGATTTTGTTTTTGTTTATTTTACTTGCTATTTTCAATTTATTATTTTGTTCTGCAAAGCCACTGACCTATTAATAAGCAAATTACAATGAAACACGGTAGTAAGGTGCAGTGTCTCTATTTAGGTTTAGCAACTTCTTAACTTGTTGGGCCTGGGTATTGAAACTTGAGTGTGGGAATTGCAACGACCATGTGTAACTTGCAGTGCAGATCTTAAAAGAAATGCACAAGCGAGCATACAATGATGTTAATCTAAAGTTGGATAAAAATTTGCTATAGACTATCATTTTTATGTTTCTGAAGTACTGCTTGTTCAGTTCAAGTGGCGTTTGGTTAAGAAAGCTTCACATTTATTCTACTTGCATTTCACACTGAAGAAGCGTGCCTTTATTGAGGAAATTCATGAAAAGCAAGGGCAGGTACTCTTAACCTAACCTGTTATAGAATTTGCCAAATACCATTCTAATTTTTAGGTACACAGAAGTTATTTTAGAATTTTTTTTTACAAACCATCAAAATGCATAATGCTATATTGTTTTGTTTTAGGTAAAAGAATGGCTTCAAAATTTAGGGATAGGAGAAAACACAGCAGTGATTCAAGATGATGATGAACCTGATGATGATGTTGTTGTCCCCATTAACCATGACGAAAATTTATCCGCTAAGAACAGGTTGTTAAGCTCACACTTCATTTGTTTTTTCTTTAATTAAAAGAGGTGTCTTTTGAGGGAGGAAAAATGGCATCTCAAATTATAAATAGTAGTAATTCAATCTCTCAGTGCAGAGATGTTCCTTCACGTGCTGCATTACCTGTAATTCGTCCAGCACTTGGTAGGCAACAATCTGTTTCAGAGAGAGCAAAAATAGCAATGCAAGGTTATTTGAACCACTTTCTTGGAAACATGGATATAGCAAATTCTCGAGAGGTAGATTTGATCATGTCTTTAATGTTGTTTAATTTTTATATATTTTTTGTATACAAAAGATACAGATTGTAATCTTTCACATGACTGGTAGGTTTGCAAGTTTCTGGAAGTTTCTAGATTATCTTTTTTGCCAGAATATGGGCCAAAGTTAAAGGAGGATTATGTCATGGTCAAACATCTTCCAATGATTCAGAAAGATCAAGACAAAAGTTGTTGTTTGTGCTCTTGTTTTAATTGCTGTAATGACAACTGGCAGAAGGTAAAAACACATAGTTTATGTTAACCCAGTGTACTCATTTGTATGAGCATACTTGCATCGAAATTTTGTTATTAAGTTAATTTTGGCCCATATTTTGTTAAATTTGAATGGGAAAGGGACATTTCCACTTTTTGTGAAAGGGACATTTCCAAAATTAACAAAATTTAACAAAAATATGGGCCAAAATTAAAGGGGAAGCCCCTGTCCACAGTTTGCTCAAGTCAATCATTCTGTCTATAATAGATCCATCTACCTATTGAATAATTTTGTTTTGTGACTTAGGCCACTATTTGTCATGGTATATTACTTGGCCAACAATCATTTGATGGGATACATTTTAGACATATTTTCAAAGAAAAGAGTTTTGGTTTGTTTGTTTGTCTGTTTTTTTGTTTTTTTGAGTTCTTGATCTGTTTGCTAGGTATTGGACATGCTGAAGTTCATAAAAATATGTTGTAGGTAAAGTTTCCCAGTAATTTATTTGAATATTATCTCTCTTAATGTCATTTGTTCACATCTGATGCATACTGTGAATTTCTTTATTTTGGAGCTTTGAATAATGGTGAAGAGTGAGCTGTTACAATTTGGTATTACATTTTACTAATTCATTGTATAAAAAAGTATTTTGAAAATGAATTTATGTAGAACTCACATAAATTAAAATTTCGTTCTAGGACATGCTCTGAATAAGCATAATTTCAAATAGACATGTGTCATGTGTGCAGATTTTACTTTGTTTTTCTTTTGAGACGATGCATGGGATTGAATGAATTATTGGAATTGCATAGGTGTGGGCTGTTTTAAAACCTGGCTTCTTGGCTATGCTTGAAGATCCATATGATACCAAGCTTTTAGATATAATTATTTTTGATGTACTACCATCTTCAGAGGGAAATGGGGAAGGCCGCTTATCTCTAGCAAAGGAAGTAAAAGAACGCAATCCATTGCGATATGGATTTTCTGTAAGTTAGTTGTCATTTTGCTCAACTATAGTTAGTGATCTTTGAAACTTAGTTGTGACAATTGGTTTCAATTTTTGCAATAACATTTTGCATTGAATACTTTCAAGGTCTCTTGTGGTAGTAGAATAGTCAAGATGCAGGCCAGAAGCAGTGGTAAAGTCAAAGATTGGGTTGCTGCGATTAATGATGCTGGCTTAAGGCCTCCCGAAGGTTGGTGTCATCCCCATAGATTTGGATCATTTTCTCCTCCTAGGGGCTTGATAGAGGACGGTAGCCAGGCTCAGTGGTTTGTTGATGGTCAAGCTGCATTTGATGCCATTGCATTATCAATTGAAGAAGCTAAGTCAGAGGTACAACACATGTCCTTGAGTGTGTTACTATTCTGTCTCAGATTTTTTTATTTTCTATTGAAAGACAGAAAGTTGTTGGCAGATATACAT
>JAURVB010010788.1:0-10213 GCA_033002965.1 Piper betle
ACCTAGTTAGCTGTAGGGATCAGAATAGAAGAGAAGGATGATGGTCATGTCAGAGCAGGCATAGAAAGCTTAGAAACAGAATGTTGATATTGACAGGATCATAAGCAGAACCCGCCATGATGGCGCAGCTACAGTGAGGATTTACATCACTATCGAAGAGTAGAGGATACAACTGGAGTGCATCTAGCTTCCAGGTAGTAGTTCAGCAGAACCTCCTTGAGTTGAAATTTCAAGGACGAAATTTTTATAAGGAGGGAAGATTGTAAAACCCACGATTCGAGTCAGGGTTTTATATTCAGAACCAGTCGATTCGACCGTTATTTTCGAGTCGAGTCAGTTTCAGAACACGTGTACTGAGTGGATGCCAGTCGCATATATGAGCTATGAGGGTCATGCGTACCCAAGTATATGATAATAATGTCATGAATACAGTAAAACAAAATGAGTTATCAGAATATATAAGAGTATGCCAGTTGTTTTTTTATTTTTACATATAGTGGATTGTAGAATTAGTTTTAGGTCGTTTACCGCGTTAGGACGCGTTATAGGCAGTTGGGTGGGTTGATATTCCTAGAGCATATCATTATGATGTTTCGGTGATTTTTTTTTCCCAATTTTTTTGGATTTTTTTTAGGATTTAATACGACTTAGTTATTATACTTGACTCAAGCCGGAGACGAGTCAAGTAATATTTACGATTTTGCCACCACACACCCCCGCACCCTTCTTTTCTTCCCCAAACCCTTGCCCGACGCCGCCCTTGTGCACGTCGCCAACATTGCTGCTGGCGCTGCACGGCCGTTGATAGTCGCCGCCTAGCCCGGCGATGACGTTGCCGTGCTGCCCCGACCAAGTCCGGCCCCCATCGGTCCGCTGTGACACGAGGAAGCCACGCCGAACGCCGCGCCCGTGTTGCGCTTCCGTCGCCAATTCCGCTGCCGGCGACCAGAGCCACCCCCATCTGTCGGTCGCCTCAGCACCGTCAGCCCTCTAGCAACCTTCACCGACTGGAACGGAGGCCATCGCCGCTGTGGCCGGCCGGATCAAGCCACCATCACCTCCGGTTCGGTTCTATGCATTTTCCGGTGAGCCGCCACCTCCGTTGGCCACATTGACCTCGTAGATGAGTCGGGCTCGCCGAGCCGGTTCCAATGGTACCCAACACGACCACTTTTCGGCCAGTAGACGCTATCGGCAACTGTCGCCGGAAATCGGCCGATCCGGGAAGCTGCCGGAAAACTGCCGGAAACTGTCGGAAAACTGAAATTTCTACAATTCGCCGGAATTCACCGGATCTTCTGTGGGGCTCACCCAGTCTAGCCCGTTTGAGCTTTGGAAGCTGATGAGCGCCGAATTTAAGCTCTGAGACACGCGACGGAACCCTAGCCGTCGCCGATTGCCGACTACGTGAGGTATAATTACCTTCGATTGAGTTATTTAAAATTGATGATGATTGTTAGTATAGCATGTTAGAATTGAGTAGTTATCATGATGAATGCCAGACTATGAATGAAGTTACATGATGTGATTGATAGTGCATGGAGGATAAGTAATCTAGTGAGATAAGTAAATATGAGCATGCTAATCGAGTATGACGTAACTTAGAAAAACAGTATAAAATTGGTATGAATAGGATGACTTAGAATTATTTTCACATTATGATTACTTGACTGTTGATGGATGTTATTCGTATTGTGTGATGTTTATTGAGTTTGATGCATCAATTAGTTAGCGGGCGTTAGTATTTAGTTTTGATGTGTAGGTACGGAGTAGGAGCTCGCCGCCTAGGCGCGATGACACGCTTGGAGCTTCTACTAGGTCCATTTAGGACTTCGCTCTGATTTTATAATCTTTTCTATTGTATGTTTGATTTATTGTCTGCAGGACGGGTTAAGTGGCGTTTTATCGGATCCCACTTAACTCGGGCCATTTAACCGAACATTTTCCGGATTAATAACCCCTCGAGGATGAGATCCCTCGAGGTTGATTTCGAAAACAAGATCCACCAAAAGTTGCCTTCGGGCCTATTATATAACTCCCTACCCAAGCCTATATATATATAGTTTTCGCGTTTCTGTGAGATGAGAGATGAAGAAATCGACTGCACGTACCATGCAGAGGATGTCGTGACAGTCAAAGCGGGCTCTGGATTAGTGCCAGTGGACTGTTCCATTCCCGAGGGATCCTGACAACTCCGCGTTTGAGTTCCTCACACCCGGAGAACGTGGAGGTTTACGGGTAATTGTTTAGTACAGCGCATGTCCGGACTTGTGGTTCAAAGGGTATTAAAGGCGACTGCTTGAGAGTACTCGGCCTTCGTGCTCAAGGCCAGGAGAAATATGGAGGTAAGGAGAGGGCTTAGGATAAAGTTTCACGAGAAGTACTGAAGAAGAAGTGCCGAGAGCAGCACAGTACCAGCAGCAGATCAGTAAGTTCGGGATGCTACCGGGTCTGTAGCCCAGTGGCTCCTCAGTAGTGCCCTTCAGAGTGTTCACGTGGAGTATATATTGTTTTCTTTCATATGAGAGTTTGCTCTCATAGCCAGTTTGTTATAGTTATTTTCTTTTCGAACCAGTAACGCTTGTTACTGACGTTTTTCCTATATATATGTAGGTGATAAGCACGAGATGGATGTGCCGGCCAGGACGGAGGAGCAATAAGGTCTTCTGCACACACACATTGGGTGATTGAATGTTTAATGTTTTGTTTATGATGTTATTTTATAAATATGCTATGATTAAATATTTGAGGCATGACAATGACATGAAATGAAATGATCAGAGTAGCGCAGCAAAAGTGTGATGGGTTAGGACCCAAAGTTCAGAGAATGATGAATATAGTAGATTAGAAGTCTGTGTGAATGCTATTGTTGCTATGCGTATATATGTTTCAATATTTGATTTTAACAGGGTGGCCCCTAATTGCATTTTTAGGGGAAATTCTGTCCCTTTCGTTTTAGAATTTTTACTAATTTTGATTGTAATTGTGTTGGTGTGAAAATTGGTTGCATGTCATCCATGTAGTATCCTGTTAGGGTTTTATGCATTTTTACATACATTTAGCAAGTTGGATCCTCATCTTAAGACGCCGAGATTGGATCCGCATGAGTTAGGTTTGGGTTAGCCGACCTAACTGGGGCCTGTGACATGCCGGTTTGGTTCACGAGTGTGAACCGGATTTGGGGTGTTACACTAATATACCGTATATTCATTATAAAACTTGGGCCACACTTCTGTTGCGCACTCTGATCACATCTCACCTCTTGTCATCATGTCTTAGCTTTTCATCATGTCATGACATCATATTTTAACAACTAATCATGTCACATCATCATGTTTCAAGCATTTATTCACACCATATAATAATATCATAACACAATATAAACACTCAATTGATTGACATGTGTGCAAGCGCCAAAAATGCTCCTCCGTCCAAACTGGCTCCTCCAACTCGTAATTGTCACCTATATATAGTATAAAAACACGTCAGTAACAAGTGTTACTGGTCCGAAAAATAAAATAACTATAACAAGCTGGCTATGAGAGCAAACTCTCATATGAAAGAAAACATCATATACTCCACGTGAACACTCTTAAGGGCACTACTGAGGAGCCACTGGGTTGCAGACCCGGTAGCATCCCGAACCTACTGATATGCTGCCAGTACTGTGCCGCTCTCGGCACTTCTTTTTCAGTACTTCTCGTGAAACTTTATCCTAAGCCCTCTCCGTACCTCCATATTTCTCCTGGCCTTGATCACGAAGGCCGACTACTCTCAGGCACTCGCCTTTAGTACCCTTTGAACCACAATTTCGGACATGCACTGTACTAAACAGTACCCGTTAACCTCCACGTTCTCCGGGTGTGAGGAACTCAAATGCAAAGTTGTCAGGATCCCTTGGGAATGGAACAATCTGCTGGCACTAATCCAGAGCCCACTTTGACTGTCACGACATCCTCTGCATGCTACGTGCAGTCGATTTCTCCATCTCTCGTCTCACAGAAACGCGAAAACTATATATATATATATAGGCTTGGGTAGGGAGTTATATAATAGGCCCGAAGGCAACTTTTGGTGGATCTTGTTTTCGAAATCAACCTTCGAGGGATCTCATCCTCGAGGGGTTATTAATCCGGAAAATGTTTGGTTAAATGGCCGGAGTTAAGTGGGATCCGATAAAATGCCACTTAACCCGTCCTGCAGACAATAAATCAAACATACAATAGAAAAGATCATAAAAATCAGAGACGAAGTCCTAAACGGACCTGGTAGAAGCTCCAAGCATGTCATCGCGCCTAGGCGGCGAGCTCCTACTCCGTACCTACACATCAAAACTAAATACTAACGCCCGCTAACTAAATGATGCATCACACAAAATATACATCACACTCAAAATACAAACAGTATCTAGCTATAGCCAAATAATCATAGATGTGAAAATAATTCTAACTCATCCTATTCATACTAATTTTATCACGTTTTTCTAAGTTACGTCGTAGTCACTTATCATGCTTTCATTAGATCACTTACTCATGCATTCACACTTAATCTTATCATGCAACTCATCGTTTTATCCCTAATTAAGCATTAATCACATCAATAAATCAACCCTAGCATGCTGTGCTAACAATCATTAAACTTTAACTTATAAATTCGGAGGTAATTATACCTCACGTCGTCGGCAATCGGTGACGGCTAAGGTTTCGTCGCGCGTCTCGGAGCTCAAATTCGGCGCTCATCGGCGTCCGACGTTCGATCAGGATCGACTAGATGAACTCCTCGGAAGATCCGGCGAATTCCAGCGAATCCAATTTTCTGGCGGTTTTCTGGCAGGTTTCAGTGGTTTTCTGGCAGCTTCCGGCGACAACCGCCGGCAGCATCTACTGGCCGAAAAGTAAGGGTATTGGGTACCCTTGGAAGCGGCTCGGTGAGCCCGACTCATATACGGTGTCGACATGGTCGACGGAGGCGGCGGCTCGCCGGAAAATGGCAAAAACAGGGGCTGACCGTGGTGGTGTGGAGATCAGGCCTGGATGGGCGGCGCTGGCTTCCGTTCGGGTCGGGGAGGGTCGCTAGGGGGTTGAGGGTGTCGAGGTGACCACTCGATCGCGGCGGCGACAGTCGCTAGTGGCAGATCGGCGACGCGACCGAAATGCAGCCGCGGCGATTCCGATGTCGAGGCGGCACGACGATGCCATGGCGGGGCTAGCCGGCGATGCCCGGTGGCAAGGCGACGACGGCGTCAACGGTGGCGGCACCAAAAGGTTGGGGCGGCTAGGGTTTGGAAGGGGGAAAGTGTTGGGGGAGGAGAAAGAATGGTTGGGTGGCAAATTTATAAATATTGCTTGACTCGTCTCCGACTCGAGTCAAGAATAATAACTAAGTCGTAGAAAATCCTTAAAAAAATCTAGAAAATTCGCGAAAAATCCTAGAAAATAAAACAATCACCAAAACATCATAATGATATGCTCTAAAACTATTAACCCACCCAAACTACCCGTAACGCATCCTAACGCGGTAAACGGCCTAAAACTAATTCTACGATCCACTATATATAAAAATAAAAAAAATGACTGGCATACTCTCATATATCTGATAACTCATTCTGTTCTGCTGTGTTCATGACATTATCATCATATACTTGGGTGCGCATGACCCTCATAGCTCATACACGCGACTGGTGTCGGCTCAGTACACGTGTTCTGAAACTGACTCGACTCGAAAATAACGGTCGAACCGACCGGTGCTGAATATAAAACTCTGACTCGAATCGTGGGTTTTACATATATAGGTGAAGCAAAGAAGTCCTATGGACTGGATAAGTAGAGTTTTGTGTCCTAGATTTGTGAGCTCACCCTATTCAACCTAGCAGGATATAAAACCCATATCAAGGTCAGATTATCGGCACACAAAATGAAGCAAGGCGTCAACACATGCATGATACATAAGAACATGATTAACTTAATTATCTTGATTAATAAAATATTAAACCTCATTAGGTAGACTTAATTAGGGTTTGCAAGTACACTTAGTCTAAAATGGCCAGTCCCTGTCTGCATGAAATTTCACTACAAATAGGCTAAGTTTTTAGATTTTACATCCGGAGCTTTAGAACTATGGTTTCACCATACATTTCTACACACTCCATAAAACTGGATTAACTAAACATATGCATGATTTTTAATTGTTACCAAAATTTACATAGTTAAGGTATATACTTATTTTGTCTACACATGATTTTTACAAATTTCATGGTAGTCATTTAACCAACTCACTAAGGAGTCCAAACTCAGAGCATGGTGATGCATAACAATAGCACAAAAAGAGTAGTTGTCTTAGTGTGATATGTTTACAAGAGCAAGCCAACGTCTATAAACATGCAAAAGATGGACATCAACAGCAACCTACATCATGGTATAAAAATTGTGGAAAGAGACGACCAGCTCAAGGTGACCTTGAAAGCTGCCACCTTTTATTTACAAGCTCATACATGTCATAAAAGACAATGATGTACAATATGAAAGTTGTAGGTTTATGTTCATGAACACAACAAAATAAAAAGAATGTAAACATACCATATATATCATGAGATATGCATTGTCTACCAAAATAGTGCATTCAAAAATAGATAAGTATTTTTATTGACATCCAAATGTCATGATTCAAAAGCTTATCGACTCCTAACATATAGATCTATATGATTAAAATGTGACAAAAATATAAATAAACGTGTATAGATAGCAAACAAGCACCTCAACAACAAGAAGAGGTAGTAGGCAGCCGGGGTGACCTCAAGAACCACACTGTGGGTCCTGCATGGGCTAAGATCATCCGTAAAGGGTTCCTCACATGGCAAGCAACTAGACTCACAACGGAGTTGGTTCTAAACCCAACTAGGTTCGACTCAAATAAAAATCAAACATAAGAGTTGGGCGATAATTTTTACATTCATGATTATTTGATTGTTGTTAGATGATGACTGCATTGTATGTGTGATATTCATGATGAATTTGATGCATCATTCACTTAGTGGGCATTAGCTTCTAGATTTGATGTGTAGGTATAGAGTAGGAGCTCACCGCATAAGCCCGAGGACACAATTGAAGCCTCTACCAAGTTTGTTTAGGACTCACCATTGATTTATTGTTCTATTCTATCGTGATTTAATTTTTACAGATTGTAGGACGAGTTGAGTGGTGTTTTATCAGATCCCACTTAGCTTGGGCCATTTAGTCGAAAAGTTTTCCGGATTAATAACACTTGAGGATGAGATCCCTCGAGTATGTTTTTGAAAACAAAATCCACCACAAGTTTCCTTCGGGCCTATTATATAAATCCTCCCAGGCCTATATATAGTTTAATCGAGTTTTTAAGTAAGACGAGAGATGTAAAATTTGACAACTATGCTACGTGAGCGGGCATGTGTCTGTCAAAGCGGGCTTTGGATTAGTGAGTGGGCTGTTCAAATCCCAAAGGATCCTGACAACTCCCGTTTTGAGTTCCCCACACCCGGAGAAATGTGGAGGTTTATGGATATTGTTTAGTACAGCGTACGTCTAGACTTGTGGTTCAAAGGGTACTAAAGGCCTGAGAGTGCTCGGTCTTCATGCTCAAGACCAGGAGAATTATGGAGGTAAGGTGAGGGCTTAGGATATACTAGTAGTCCCGAGGGACCGGCAAATGAAAATGAGAAAATCAGCAGCAACAGAATAGTTAGTTAAGAATGCTACTAGGTCTGCAGCCTAGTGGCTCCTCTGTAGGTGCCCTTTAGAGAGTTCACAAGAAGTATATTAATGTTTTATTTCATATGAGAGTTTGCTTTCATAGCCAGTTTGATATTAGTTATATTTTTGGACTAATAACACTCGTTACTGACGTGTTTTTATAATATATGTAGGTGATGATAATGAGAAGGATGAAGCAGCCTAGACGGAGGAGCAGTGACATCTCTTACGTATAGACATGTTAGACGATAGAATGTTAATGTTTTGTTTATTTTGTCTTTATATTAAGAAGGATGTGATGTAAGGTATGGCAATTGAATTCATTTGAATGAAAAGTAATTAGAATGCACATATGGGTCAAGACCCAATATTTAGAATGAAAAATTCAACAAATTAGAATTTTGTTGATTGAATATCAATGCGTGATATAATAATATATATATATATATATATATGTAAAACCCACGATTCGAGTCAGGGTTTTATATTCAAAACCGATCGGTTCGACCGTTATATTCGAGTCGATTCAGTTTCTCCCATGCCTTCTTCCCCGACCCTTACCTCGATGCGCCGCCACTATGCGCGTCGTTGCCACTGCCGTGGACGCCTACCCGGCCGCCAATCATCGCCGCCGAGCCCCGCGACGATGTTGCCATGCTGCCTGACCAGGTCCGGCCCCAATCGGGCCGCCGCAATGCGAGGCCACGCCGCGACGCCATGCCCGTGTTGCGCTTCTGTCGCCGATTCTGCTGCCGGAGACCGGTGCTGCCACGGTCAGTTGGTCGCCTCAGCACCCTCAGCCATCCAACGACCTCTCTCCGATCGGAACGGAGGCCATTGCCGCTGTGGCCAGCCAGATCTAGCCACCATCACCGCCGGCTCGGTTTTATGCATTTTCCAGCGAGCTACCACCTCCGTTGGCCGCATCGACCTCGTAGATGAGTCGAGCTCGCTGGAGCCAGTTCCAAGGGTACCCAACACGACCACTTTCCGCCCAGTAGATGCCGTCGGCGACTGTCGCCGGAAACTGCCAGAAAACAACCGAAACCGTTGGAAAACCAGAATTTCTGGAATTCGCCAGAGTTCACTGGATCTTCCGCGAAGTTCACCCAGTCGAGCCCGATCGAGCTTCGGACGCCAATGAGCACCGAATTTGAGCTTCGAGACATGCAACGAAACCCTAGCCATCGCTGATTGCCGACTACGTGAGGTATAATTACCTCCGATTGAATTATTTTAAATTGATTATGATTGTTAGCATAGCATGCTAGAATTAACTAGTTGTCATGATGAATGTTAGTAGAGTATGCTCGATTTGATTAACTGTTATGAGTAATGCGTAATTATGAGTAATGCCTAATTATGAGTGAAGGGATGATTATATGAATTGAGTAATTGCGAAAGAATAGTAAGTGATCTAATGAGATGAAGTATAAGCATGCTAATTGAGCACGATGTAACTTAGGAAACACTATAAATTGGAATGAATAGGATGGTAGAATTATTTTCCCTTTTATGATTATTGATTATTGATCGATTATTTGAGGGACGATTATTATGTCGTCTGATGTTTATTGAGTTTGATGCATCATTTAGTTAGCGGGCGTTAGTATTTAGTTTTGATGTGTAGGTATGGAGTAGGAGCTCGCCGCCTAGGCGCGGTGACACGCTTGGAGCTTCTACCAGGTCCGTTAGGACTTCTCTCTTATTTTTATGATCTTTTCTATTGTATGTTTGATTTATTGTCTGCGGGACGGGTTAAGTGGTGTTTTATCGGATCCCACTTAACTCTGGCCATTAACCGAACATTTTCCGGATTAATAACCCCTCGAGGATGAGATCCCTCGAGGATGATTTCGAAAACAAGATCCACCACAAGTTGCCTTTGGGCCTATTATATAAATCCCTGCCCAGCCCTTATATATCTAGTTTTCGCGTTTTCAGTGAGACGAGAGATAGAGAAACCGTTGCACGTACCATGAGTGAATGTCGTGATAGTCAAAGCGGGCTCTGGGTTAGTGCCAGCGGACTGTTCCATTCCCGACGGATCCTGACAGCTGCCGCGTTTGAGTTCCTCACACCTGGAGAACGTCGGAGGTTTACGGGTGCCATTTGGTATGGTGCGTGTCCAAGAGCTTGCGGTTCAAGAGGGTATTAAAGGCGACGGCATGAGAGTACTCGGCTTTTCGATGCTCAAGGCCAGGAGAAATATGAGAGGTAAAGAGAGGGCTGAGGATAAGGATTTTACCACGAATGTATCGAAAAAGAAGTGCCGAGAGCGGCACAACACCAGTAGCAGAATCGAGTAGGTGCAGGATGCTACCGGGTCTGACTTCGGTGGCTCCTCAGTAGTGCCCTTCAGAGTGTTCACGTGGAGTATGTGATGTTTTCTCTTTTATATGAGAGTTTGCTCTCATAGCCAGCTTGTTATAGCTATTTTATTTTTCAGACCAGTAACACTTGTTACTGACGTGTTTTTGTACTATATG
>JAURVB010010789.1:0-31573 GCA_033002965.1 Piper betle
TGTTATTATATTGTATGTATATATGTGTGTGTATGTGTGTGTATATATATATATATATATATATATATATATATATAAAAGATATAATATAAAACTATATTATTATATTATTTTATCGAGTTGAGTTACGAGTTGAGTTCGAGTTATAACCGAGTCGAGTCGAGTTGAATACGACCTTGCTTAAGTTCGGCTCGTAAGATTCGAATTCGAGCTCGAACATTTAAATGTCAAGTTCCGAGTCGAGTCAAACCGAGTCAAACGCTAAATGTTCACGAGCTGGCTCGCTCAATTAGCAACCCTAGTTAAAATGTTTAGAAAATGGTAAATGATAAAAAAGTTGGCAAATAATAAATAATTAGATGATAATAAATGGTAAATAAATTGATAAATAGTGATGATAATTATCTTTGGCCAAGCTTTAACCGTACTTACAGCCTAACTATTGTAAACTTTTTTAACACAAACCAGACTAGGTCAATGTTGAATTTTCTTTAATGTTACTGTTACATTATATAGTATTTACTATTAATACAAATGTGCACTCTTAGGAAACTTATTTTGCTTATATGTTACCTTTTCTCTGAATATGGCTGTGAGTCCTGTGATTTGTGGGAAGCTAGTAACTTGTTGCCATTAAATTAGTTGGACATGGCATTTTATAAGAAACCCATCACCCCCAAAAAATACAAACCAGAAGTAATCACCCACAAAAAAAATGCTAAAAGGAGTCGAAATCGATGCATTGAGTAAAATAACACCGTGAATCTTTACCAAAATAAATAAATAAATAAATAAGACTACGAAATGGCAGCATTCCCTGTGAGTGCATCTCCCAATGTAGTACAGAAACTCTCAGCAAGGTCATCTTGTCTCTCCCTATACAACCATGTGAACTCTTTTTATCTTCACCACCCCCTTCCCATTTCTCTCTCTAAGATAAACATTACCGTGGAATGCTGATCACATTAGTATAATCAAGCAACTAAATGATACATCCCCATCCTCTCTCTCTCTCTCTCTCTCTCTCTCTCTCTCTCTCTCTCTCTCTCTCTCTCTCTCTCCCTTTATCTCCCTAATATAAAAAAATGTCTCACTTGTTTCTTCGTCTAAACCAAAAAGAATTAATTTTTTTTTTGAACAAGGTTAAACACAAGGAGGTAAAATTTAAATACCCTTAATCTTACCACAACTAGGTAAAATATCCCTCATTTTGAATTTTGGATATAGTTCAAACTATTTATATATAATACTATATATATATATAAATATATATATATAATATTTTGATTAGATATAAGTTTGAGATGATTCGATTTGTATCCATTGATCTACGATCTGAATATATAATATTTTATAAAAAAATGTGTTTTTAATTATTTAAAATAAAAAATATATATTTTTTCATATTCTTATTTAAAATTGATATTATTAACATTTTTATCAGATTGGATCGGGTAACAATATATATAATTATAGATTTTACAGACACAAATCAAATATAATTATGGTAAAAAAATAGGTGTAATATCGGATTCAAATTGGGTATGACTTCAAATACGGATTTGATTTTCGATCTGCACACAATCAGAAACCCATTTTTAGACTCGACGTTGTAATTGGATTGGACTGACCATGTTCTACCATCCTATTGGATTAAATTTAATTCAAATTGCTTGGAAATTTTTTTAATTCAAATTTTGATAAAAAAATGCCTAACATGTGTTTTTCTCTCCCTGATTCTTTGCCTCCGAGTTTCCTATAAGTTAATAAATTATTTTAGTATTTGTAAAAGTATGTTCATATATTTTAATTTTAAACACCTTGATATAAGTGGATCCTATATTAACTTAAACGAGATTTAACCCCATATCAAGATAACATAACTATTAGTTTTCATATCCTTATCAATTATCCTTGATATTTTAAGGAAAAACTAAGGCTAATAATTAATAGTTGAGTTAACATGAAATATCCATTTTAAATAGGCTGTATTTTTGAAATCATCATGTAACACACGTATTTAAATATATTTGCCAAGAAAGTTACTTTTTAAGAATAATAATATTCGCCAATTTCTCTCCACTTTGTGATCACTATATTTACACAAATTTATTTTTCAGTTTTATTTCTCTGCTGTGTTGGGAACCCGAGTAATAGTCTTTTATTATTATTATTGAGTTGTTTTTCAAAATATAAATTTGGAGTTGCAATTTTAATGAATGTATGTTATATCAGGCGATTCACGCCTCCTAAAGGTTGAGTATATTTTTTATAAATAGAATTTCCCTTGGGAAAAATGTAAACAATAGCTAATCCCGTATTCTAAACCAACTCCAATAAGCTGGCTTAACCACACCCTCTCTCTAACATCAGTCTTCTTTCTCTCTCTATCATATTATATCCCCAAAGCAATGCAAAATTAACAAGAGCAACTAATATATAAGGCAACTCCAACTCTCTAAGAAGATGACTAACTAGGATTACTAATTAAACAAGCCAGTTCGTGAACATTTGGCTCAGTTCAACTTGACTCGAAATTCGACATATAAATGTTCGAGTTCGAATTCAAATCCTTCGAGTCAAGTTTGAGTAAGGCAATGTTTAACTCGACTCGACTCGGTTATAACTTGGACTCGACTCGTAGCTTGACTCAATAAAATAATATAATAATATAGTCTTTTTATTATATATATACTAATAAGTTTAATTGTAACTAATTATATTTATTTATTTACAATATAATTACAAAGTAGTGAGATAGCTTAAATTCAAGGTATTTAAGTTGAAGATATGGAGGTCTTCAATCCACGCTGACTACATTTTTTTTAAGTGAGTTATTTTCTACTTTATGATCCACTATATAATCCAGTCGGTTTTGAGCTCACGAACGAGCTGAGTTCAACCTCGTCAAAATTAAACAGTTTATGTGTATTCGAGATTGAGTCGAGCTTAAACAACATAAAAAATATTCGAGTCGACCTTGAGCATGCATGTTCAAAACTTGTTCAATATCGAGCCGAGTTTAAACGAACTTCCAACTATTTGAGTCAAGTTTTAACACAAGTTAAATTCAGCTCACTCGCTTATTTAGCAGCCCTATGACCAACCCACCTCTTTCTTTATCAAACATCTCTTTCTCTCTAAGCTTGCTTTTCTCACTCCCCATTTATGTGACTACATTCCCAAAGCAAATTAAGTAATTAACAATAACAACAACATCAATTACTATAACAAGTCTGCTGGGAAAAATAAATCACTAACAATCTCTTTCTCACATGTGCCCCTTTGTGCGCACGCATGCATATGCACATATATTTGGAAAAATTGGAATCAGACATTAAATTAGATTTGAGGAGAGTTATTAAATTGAACCAATTCATCAAAAATTAATTAAGAATTGGTTCACTTAAATAGGCCAAAATCCCTCATTGATCACTCATTGGCTAATTCTTGCTGTTATTGACTGCGAGTAAAAATCGGCTCGAATCAGCTTAAATTAGGCAAGGTTTATTTTTTGCCTAAACGATCTATAGTTATTTTGTATTTTATAATAAATTGAGTAAAATTAGTTAATTTTAAATAAAATTAACCGATTTTTACAATTACGTGCGTGTGCACACGGCACCTCTCGCTGTTTCACCCTCTCTGCCTTGTTTCCCACTCCCATTTTACATTCTCCAAGCAAAATTACCAACAACATTTTAAGCCAATTCCAACTCTACAACAATGACTAACTCTTTCTCTCTCTAAGTACATCACTGTCCCATCTCTCGACCATGTTCACCTTCCAAGCATAATTAAAAATAAAAAGTTTAAGCCAACTCCAAAAAGAGGACCTACCCACCTTATTCCTCTATCATCTGCCCAAACCAAAATCAACTAATTAACTCAATTAATATACTAATCAAGCCAACTCCAAGAAGATTAGTGACGAGGGACCAATCGTAGTTTTAAATATGGTGCCCATAAAATTAGGTTGAACAATATTTTAAAATATAAATGAAATATTTTATTAAGAATTAAAAATGCATTTTAACATTAATATTTTATCAAATATCAAATTAAAATAACAGAATTAAAAGAATGAATTTATGAAAATTTAATACTAAAAAATTAAATACTGATTAAATGATAAAAACTTAAATCTTAAGGGATTTGGAGGTGGTATATAATATTTTGGGTACAACGAGCAATGAGGCATTTAAACCTATGGACCAACCCTCTTCCTCTCTCCTATTACATTCTCAAAGCAAAAATACCATCAATAGTCAATACCTAATATTCTAAGCCAACTCCCTAAGAATGACTAACCCTCTCTCTATCTCTATTTATATCTATCTTTATTGTCTATCTCTCTCTAAAATATTATTACACCTCCAAACCTAAGATTTACCAGCACTTTGGGGAAAAAAATTGCGACATTAACATACTACGCCAACTTCAAGAACTCAGACCAAGAACAAGATCAGCCAAGCCCCAACCTTCCTCCCTTAAGCATCCAACCTTCCTTCCCCTCCACTCCACCACACCCTTTGCAAGAAAGCTCCCCCCACCCTCCCTCCCATGCTACTTCTTCTCCCCCAACCCCCACCAGCCATGCTCACCAACCTGCAAACCTCTTGCAGGATCAACCGCAACAAGACCAAGATCAAGAAGAAGGGCAAGCAAGTATTCCCATGCACCATGAGCAACACAACCATGCTCCTCCTCCTCCTCTACCTCCTCACCACCACCTTCTACCTCACCACCTATAGCAGCAGCAGCAGCAGCAGCAGCTCCACCACCTTCTCCCTCCTCAAACCGGCGACCACCTCCGCCGCCGCTCTCCTCGCTGTCTCCGACCCGACTCCGGCGAGCTCCGTTGACGTGAAAGTGTACGTGTACGACCTGCCGACCGAGTACAACTCCCGGTGGCTGGCCGACGGCCGCTGCTCCCGCCACCTCTTCGCGGCGGAGGTGGCGCTGCACCGGGCCGTCGCCGGCAGCCGACGATTCCGGGCAGTGGACCCGAGCGAGGCCGACTTCTTCCTCGTGCCGGTGTACGTTTCCTGCAACTTTAGCGCCGTCAATGGCTTCCCGGCGCTCGGCCATGCGAGGGGGCTGCTGGAGTCGGCCGTCCGGCGAGTCGCCGGCGAGATGCCGTACTGGAATCGGAGCAATGGCGCCGACCATGTGTTTGTGGCGTCGCATGACTATGGAGCTTGCTTTCGAGCTATGGTATGAATGAGAACGACCGCCATTAAAAAGCTTGGTTTGTTCATAATGAGTTTCTTTGATTTTTTTAAAAAAATTTTAAAATTTTTTTAATTGGGAAGGATTGATTTTGATGAGTTGGAAAGTTCGATTTTTTGGTGTTATCCATTTTTTTTAAAATTTTGTTTGATCAAATGATTGTGTTTTTGTCGGTTTTTATTGTGTTGAATCTTTGGTTGGAATCTTCTAACAGTAGCTTAGCTCTGTTCTTGATACAATGTAGCCAGAAAGGCTACAAACTTGCACCAGTTTTTTCTACTGTGATCTTCTATCTTTCATCATTCCCAAGCTTACTTTTGCTTTCCTTTTCTTTTGTTTTTAATCTCTTTCTGAAAAAAAAAGTTTGTTTTTTAATTTAGGTTGAAGTTTTGATGGTTATTACTGTATGAACCTTTCCCCAGCCTTTTTCATCACTATAATTTAGCTAAAAGAGTCCATTATTTTGCATCCCATTCTCTGTCCCTTGATCACACCAAGTTTTGAGCATAAGAAAGGCAGAATCATCATCTGATCAATGATGATAAATCCATCCACTATGGAATCAAAGTTCACCATTCTCTTTTTATCATAACAAATAAAACTAAAAAATACTACTTTTTTCTGCATCCTTTTGATACTCATATTCCACTACATGCACTCTGCAATGATCCAACAAATTTGGGTAAACTTTTGTCTTCTGCATTGAGCTTGCTGTGATAAAGTCTAATTGAAGTTGTTTGCATGTTATTGATCATTCCGTGGATGGAACAAAAGGAAGGCAAGGCCATGGCAGATGGTATACCAAGCTTTCTGAAGAACTCCATCATCCTCCAGACCTTCGGCGTGAACTACCCACACCCATGCCAGGACGTGGAGAACATCCTCATCCCACCATACGTGTCGCCGGAGGCAGTGGCGGCGGCGGCGGATTCGCCGGCGGGGAGGGAGAGGGACATATGGGCCTTCTTCCGGGGGAAGATGGAGGTCCACCCCAAGAACATCAGTGGGCACTTTTACAGCAGGTATAAAAAAATTAATTACTCTTTTTATTATGTTTTAAATTTGTTTTTAAATCCGTTAATATTAGATAATTACCTGTCTCAAGTCCGAAAATACACTATATTATATTGCAAAAAATATTTTATCATCAAAATTTATAATTTTTCCCATCAACCTATTTTGGTTTTGCCAAGTAGATGAAGGAGAAATTGATTTGAACTAAATTGAGTTTTAATTTATGTTAACTTAGGGTGATGTTAATTAATTGGAAGCCTAAACTATATGATATGTCATCCATGCGTAAATGATTCCAAAAATGCCAAATCATCAAATGTCAATTTTTTTAGGTCGTCAATGAAAACTCGCTAATGTATATGGTATATTGTAAATAATTACAGGTATTCAATTTAAACTAATAATGTATAATTTAATTGAGTTCGTATTTTCAAATATTAGGGTACAATGGTTCTTAAGGTCTGTACCAAGCAGCAAGCTTGAATTAGGGCAAAACCCACCCTTGATTAATGAATTCTGGGCTCAAAATCAATGATATACATCAACCCACCCTTGACCATTAAGCTATATATATATTAAACAAAAGGAACAAACAACTTTAGTGGGGGCCGTTAATCAGTTTTCAGTTATTCCAACTGTTGTTTGTAGTATGGTAACTAACAATTTCCTTCTCTTCAATAGACTTAGAAATATCAAGTTAACAAGAACCTCATTCAATGAACGCACAGTTTTCCCAATTCATCAACCTAATCACTATGTTCAAATCTGCTAAAGATTTCATGAATTACATGATTTGGGTAATTGTTTGTATATTAGTAGTCATCAAACCTAATTGTCCATGTTCATTTCTTCCAACATTTTATTTTAAATGATTGCCTAACAACTCATGCGCACATCTGAACGGGCCCCTTCAATTTACCCACCAAGGAACGTCGTGTGGACGTGGGACCCATGTTTAGCGTTGTTTGTTTTATCCATTCTATGTGCCCTAACTTTGGCCAACCTCCTTGTCGGGCAATTTTACAGGCGGGTCCGGACGGAGATATGGAACCGATTTGCCCGGGACCGACGGTTCTACCTCCGGCGGAAGCGGTTTACGGGCTACCAGTCCGAGATTGCTCGGTCGGTCTTCTGCCTCTGTCCTCTTGGATGGGCGCCGTGGAGCCCCCGGCTGGTTGAGTCGGTCGCCCTTGGATGCGTCCCTGTCATCATAGCCGACGGCATCCGCCTCCCCTTCCCCAACGCGGTTCCGTGGCCTGCGATCTCCCTGTCCGTCCCTGAACGCGACGTCTCTCGCCTTGACCGAATACTCGACCATGTTGCAGCCACAAACTTGTCCGACATTCAGCGCAACCTGCGGGACCCGGCTGTCCGGCAGGCCCTCGTGTTCCACGACGACATCCGGGTTGGCGATGCCACGTGGCAGGTTCTCGTTGGATTGTCGGAGAAGACGGATCGATCTTTTCGGCGGCGTGTCTTTCCACGCGGCGAGATACGGTTGGATGGTGTTTAAAAGACGGGCCCGCGTGTATAGCGGCGATTGGATGGGTAATAATGCGTGGGATGTGGGAGACAGCTGGATAATCACGTGATTTCTGACACGTGAGCTGGAGTTATTCTGTGGGGCCCTTTGTTCACTAAGAAAGGGCTGGCATTTTTCTCGTGTCTTTTTGTGGGGCTGAAAAAAAGGAGGAAGGGGAAAAAGTGGGGATGGGACAGGGGTAGGGGGTGGCCCCCGCTTGTAATTTTCTCTTCTTTTGTCCATATTTGATTAGAATCGCGATTAGATCATTTTACCATTGCTTAATTGGTTGATTCAATTAGTGGAGTTACTTGTATTGATATGAAATTAGTCATTAAATTTGATATCTTTACAGTTTAAATTACCTTTATTTTTGTCATTAATCCAAGATGGTTAAAAATATCGTTGCTTTTCGGATTAGAGATTGTTTGGTATCAACAGCTATTAACGGCACTTCATTTAAATCACTCTTTTTAAAATATGGGCAAAATTATTCTCGTGATCCAATTAATTTTGTAATCTAATAAATAATATTAAATTTAACTTATTTAAGAATATAAGTGGTTCGTTGATACTAATTTTTCGGTTCGAAATGATGAATTTGAAGGTTTAGTAGATTTATAAGTGTTTAAACGTTAAGACTTATAAATAAAAATCATGTTCTTAATCAATATACCAAGCTTCTTAGCCATAGTTTTGTATTTAAAGAAGAGATTTGATTTATTGGAGAGGTTGTTAACATTGATCTAATTTTGTGGAGAGCTAATGCATAGTCTAGTGAGTGCCATGACCTATTCAAAACATTTATGGGTGGATTACTAATTATTTATTTCATCGCTCGAAAATATCTTGAACCATTTCTTTTTTCGGTACGTTTCAATGTTCACAACAAAATATCTTTTATAATGTATAAACTCGTCACCTTGTACTTAGAATAAGAATCTTGTGGCATTGGTTTCTAGGCGATGTGTCATATAGTTTATTCAATCAATCTTATCCTAGCTAATTAAGGTAAAATACATTGATTAACTTCCCCACCGTGGCTTGTTTAATAGGCGAATTAAGCAATGCATTAATCTATGGTACACTTGACCTGTCTAAGTTTATAATTTTTGGGCAAGTAGCATTACCCAATATGCAGGCAAACTCTATTCACGTGCCATCAAATTGTAGCTTGCAAGTTGATGTTTATAGCTGTAGCAAGGGCAACTATAGCAAATTAAACTTTGAATTAGGTCTTCAACGATCTAAATGTCTTTTTTGGTGTCCCAATTATTTGCATGCATGTTACTATGTTTGTGTCACATGATAAGAGAATCAACGAGAGGGTAGAGGGCTGTGATTTGATGGTAGTGGGCTTGTGGGCCTTTCTCCATGTTGGCATGACCTGTCTGTTTTCCACAACATTTGTTCTGCCATGTGTTTGGTCATTGCAACTCGGTTGTGTAACCCTTATATTTGGCAGCCATAGTCTTCTTATTGAGTAGTTCGGCTATTTTTCATTGGTTGTTTATTTTTTATGCTTGTTCCATTCTTGTGTAAGCACCCGTTTTGGGTTCCACGGATTTGGTGAATAATACATGGCACGCTAAAGTTCCTGTTGTGGGTCCCACATGACATATAAAATCAAGTGATTAAGGAGTATTATTTTGATTGTGAAGTGGATGAGCAAGTTAAAAAGCATCCAGTTTTTGGGTCTTTTTTAATCTCCCAAAGCCTTTATTTTTTCTGGGTCTTCTTTTTGAATGGATGCTTGCCATTTTTATAGCCCATTGGATTCATATTGCACCCCATTGTGGGAACCGGGAGCAACTAGCCTAAGGGCTAAGAGTTGTATGTATCTCAAAGGTCATTTGACCTGTCTCTTTAATTCTTAGATAATAAAAAACAATTTGCATAGGTTTTAGTTCTTATTATATGTCCTTGATAGTTGTTATACTATGTATACATATGTGTGTGTGTCTTGGACAGGATTTAATGGATGTCTTGCTACAATGAACAAAGTATATGGGCAGCATTTACTATACCCATACCAGCTGCCTCCTGGTTGCCTCACTGCCATGGTGATCATGTGAAGGGAATGAAGCCTTATCAAGATGGTGCATATAAAATAGGTAAGATTGCTCAGGGAAAAAATAGAAAGAAAGAAAAGATAGAAATAGATAGGATCCCTTACTCCAATAGTCCAAAACCCTTAATAATTGATGCTCTAATTGTTGGGTTCAATGAACTATGTTCTAAATGTAGGCCACAAGACTACAAATTGTCCTTCCTATCAATGACCAAATGGATTTTCAACAAAATAAAAAAACCAGTAGTTAAACTGGAATCATTTTCATTTATGTTTTTTCCGCTTTTAAAAATTATATCAAATTATCAAAAGACAATGAGAGTAAAATTAGAGTTAAATAAATGATTTTTCTTTTCAAAATATGGTTTTTTACTTTAAAAATTGTTCGAGTCAACTCTAGTGTTTCATTGCTGCATGAGTTAGACTTAATAGATGAATGTATATCGAGAACACCATAGTCAATTTCTTCTAACTATCTAAGTCAAGTAATAAAAATTATTATAACATCCTGATTTTTTTATAATATATGCTGTTAAATTAATATTTATATGAAATATGAGCCATATTTATTTATTTTTATTATTTTTTAAAAAATCATCAACTTTTGTTTATCACATTAAAAGATAATATAAATAATTTTGAATTAGCTTAGAATTGATAACAAGTTGACTCTACTTAACCCATCAAAGCAAGCTCAAATCCCAAATTTTCGAACTATGTATATTATATATTTCGTGAAATTTTCGTCATGAAAATTTGTACCAAGATTAATTCACACACAAACCCCTTAGGGACCATATTTTTTACGTTGGGCACGTTGACTCACCAACAAATGTTCCTCATATTTCAAACTTCAATCTCAATGGGACTGCAAATGGGCTTTAATTCGATGTGGACCTTTCTGGTTGGAAGGTGACCAAAGCAGACTACTCTGCCAAGGATTTATGGCCCCTTGTTGACTTATCTGAATTGCTATCCTGCAAATGAAACTCTTCTCAATATAAAGTTATTTCATAGCATTAAGAATATTATTAAGTTTAGATGGTTAGGTATTTTTTGTCAGAATCGTGTTGAATCAAATTAAATATTTAAATCAAATCCACCTAATTTGAGTGATCCAATTCGATCTTCCCATTTTATTAAGATTAATGAATTTAGGTTTGGTGATTATGATTTAAATAAGACAAGAAAATTTTTAATATCAACCTGTTCGAATAAGTTATGGGTTTAGCCACACACATCCAATACGAACTTAACCCTATCAGTGTTTGTAAATTTAATGACATGTGAGAAATATTTTTCCCAATTTGTTTATATATATATATATATATATATATATATATATACACAACCACCGGAGCCCCTAGCTCCTTGAAGATCCCACATAATTAATTCCATATTTAATACTTACCGGTAATATCTAGTTTACAGCTGAAATATACTTATAATCTTCAGCTTAACTAATTATTTTTTAAAAATAGTTTAGGTATATTTGTTTGCACTTAGACGGGCTATCGAGTTGCTATAATTCCACACTCAATCTATATGATATTATTTAAAAAATGCTATAAGTCATCCTTTGTAGGCAATAGATTATGTTATGCAGAAGATTTGCATCAAGTCATGAATCTCCAAATGGAAAAGAGATTTAGAAAATAGAAAATGAGCAAGTAATGTGAAGCAGTATGAAAGCTAGAAACACAAAAGCAACAATGGTAAAGTCAGACGCCAATATTTATTTATGCGTGCCTTCCGACCAGCTAACTTTTAATTAAGAAAGAACTGTTTCAATTCTATTGGCTCATAACAATTGTTTTTATTTCATATATATTATTTTGAGGTTACATTTTGGTACTAGACTTTACGTACTTCAGATTGAAGGCATCGTGCATGTATGCTATAAAATGGATGATACATACATAGTCTGTCATATCGTTTTAAATTGGTGGTCTATGTAGCACAATATTTTAGAGATTTAACAAAGGTTTGAAATTAAGAAAATATTGTAAATTATTGTATTTGTAGTTAATAATAATTCACCCCCTTAAGTTCATCTCATTTTCACTCTTCGAATACCTAGGATAGTTAGAACATTCCACGTGAAAACTTTTCGCTCTATTTTTATATTTTTTGTGTCATTTATTTGAGTTGGCCAAGTTAGCCATGAAGGTAACGGACAATGAGAAGGAGGTTTTCGACATAGATGACAAGGTATAATCATAGTTTAAAATTTCAAAACTCGAACTTAACTCGGACTTGACTTGGTATATCATAGAGTGGAGTCTACACAAAGCCGACTCCAAGCTAACTTGGAGTTATTTATATTTAAAATTTAATTACGTAAATAAATAATTATATGAAATTAATATATATATTGCTCTTTAAGACTTGAAATTGATAAACATGTAATTTATATTACTTAAACATATTGATTTAGCTAATCTAAAAAATAATCTATTTTGATGACTTTTATGATTTGACTCAGGGAGTCAATAGTTATTTGTAAAATCATTTAGTATGTAATCGGTGAGATCTTAGGGCGAGTCAAATTTTTATGTAATAATTTATTAAATTAAATAAATTAACTGAGAGGGTTAGACCAAATACACACTTAAGTGAGAATGTTCTTCATATTGATATTGAATACTAAATAAGAAATAAAATATTTAATTCTGAAATATAATAAATATGATTTTGGAAAATTCTCATATGTTGGAGATTTAGATAGACCTAATATGTCATCTTTAAAAATTCATATCTCCTTGAATTTGTATCATAAAAATATAAAATTTTATTATGAGAAACTAGACATTATAATGAATTCAACAAAAAAATAATCAAGTAAAACAAAGTTCTAAAGAATGAAATATAAACGTTTCAAATTAACCTTATGACCAAGCTATAAAATAATAACATAGAAGGATAAAATCAACTTTTTGCAAGTCCATAAAATAGAGGGATTTTAATGTAACAAAATTATGGTAAATTAGGAAGGTTTAGAATGATATTTAAAAGATTTAGAACTCTTAATTGAGGTAGTATTAAGAGGTAGACATCCTTTTAGATATATACAAGTCATATTAAAATTTAATTAACTATTTAAAGTAGAATACCTAAAATACCCTTATTTAATTATGCCAATTATTATATGTTTAGAGAGAGTTCAATCCCTCTCTGTAAACAAAATTTATGACATGAATGGGGAGAGGGGGTGGCTAGGACTTGGCTTGGTTCTCTTCTTTTCTCTAATTTCTTCTTTAAATTATCATTTTTTTATAAAATTCATGTAGAGGACATGCATACATCGTGATTATATTAATCTTATGTGAATTTGGATGGTTTTTTGGGAAGAGAAATCATGAATTTTGTATATTTTGATGTTAAGATTGTATGGTTCCACGAGTTCTCGGATATTAAACTCATTAGAGATGTGTTTGCTTGAAAAGGAATAATTTACACATGTTTAATTCTTGTTTAAATTAAATTATTTTAATACTTCTAGTCTCTTGTAATTCATGATGAATTCTTATTGATAAAATGATATGTTATGATTTTATGAAGTTCTACATACAATGAGAATGATTATTAATGCTAGAATAATTCATATAGAAAGACATAAAAAATACCTTCTAAAATTGTGCTTCAATGGTAGAAATTGTTAAAATGATTAATTTTATGTAAACTCATCATTGATGTTAATAAAATAATGAGTTTAACTTGTTTGAATGTAGTGATTTTATTTGTGATTGAGTTTGTGAAAGTTTGGATGTAAATATCTTGTTTGAGATGGCACGGACGCGCTAAAGTGTGAAAGGAGTTGTGCTAAGGCAAGAGTTAAGGCCGCGGGGCAGGAGCATAGGGTCAAGGTGCAAAAGTGCTTGTGCCAAGGCTTAAGATTGCCGGTTGGTCAAATGTAATTTTTTTATTTTAAGGTTAATCGATGGCATTAAGTTATGATAAATACTTAAAAGTAAAGCTAATAAGTGAGTAATGGTCCTAGTTGCTGATTGATGGTTCATTTGGCTTGAATTTTTTTCTTTGAGTCTTGTGATTGTGTGTGGATGTATGTTGTGTCATCCCATATCGTGAGAGTTGTAAATAAATATTCCCTAATATATATTTGTGGGTTCTAGGGTGCGCTTGTTAGCATAAAGTGAAGTAATATGAAGAGGTTGTTCAAGATACATATAACTTGTATGATATTTTATTAACACACTACATAACCATTGATTGGTTGCCAGAGAAGTGGGTTGTCGGACATGTCTCGGGACTTTGCTTTCTTAGCTGAAAAATATGGTCTAAGTTTCAAGGTTTTAAAATCAATTAGCCCAATTGGCAACTAGACATAAGAGTTTGGGCAAGGAATAGATGTTTTTGAGACTCGTTTATGTACTTTACTACTACACTTGTCCCCTAGATAAGACTTAACCATGTACTAATATGTCTGTGGAGTAATTTTAAACCAAACCATTCCACCATAGTCAAATTAGGTGAGATTTTTATAAAGGATAGTATGAAGAAAAGTTTTGGTCTAAAAAGTTGAAATATTTAAAGAAGAACATAAAAAAATCCTCTTATCTATTGTCCTCGAAGAATATGTAAACAAGAGGAGAATTATTAAAGAGGGGGGAATATATTTAAGAGAAAAAGACTTATAGTTGTTATGTATTTTAAAACTTCTTTTTAAAATTCACCGAGTAAACTCTACTTGGTAGTTTGTGAGTCAAACTCTATACAAAATGAATAGTGACTAATTTTATAATTTACTCTCCGAATCAAATCATAAAATTCATCAAAATATCTTATCTCTTTTTAAGTTAGTCAAATTAATATTTTTAAGTAATATAAATTATATATTTATTAATTTAAAATATAAAAAATTAATACATAATTAAAATTTTAATATAAATAATTTTAAATCGGTTTATAATGGACTTCGAGTTGACCAATTTATGAGATGCCGAGCCAAATGAAAGTTTTGAGTTTTGAAAGTATACTTCATATAGTCTTAAAGAATTGAAGGCTAAAATACTAAAAGATTGAAAGATTTGAAGACCCCAAGGCAACTATTTTCTTATTAAGTTATCATCAAAAGCTCAATTATTGATCTGTTTTTTACAACTTGTCAGAAGAGTTTATTTAAAAGATCGAAATCATGAAATTTTGACTAAATTCCCCAACTTGAGCACCGCCTCCTAGTACCATTCATTGAACTGTGTAAAATTTTCCTATCCTACTAAACTTCCATACTTGTTATTATTGATTTTGTTGATTTTTGTCATCCCACAAGTTTAAAACGTGCGAAGCCATGAACGAACAAGCACATAATTATTATATATATATATATATAATATCAAATTGAAATAAATTAGTACTTTAAAAATAAATTTTTAGTATTAAGAATACCAATCAAACCAGTTATATTCAAACAAGATCGTACTTATTTAGTGCTTAAATTGGACAAAAATAAATTAAATTACTAATATATTATGCTCGACTTGAATTTGAAGGCGAATAAGTTAAACTTGAACCAAGCAAAAACATTAAACGCTTATGCAAATATGATAAGAGTTGGCCAGCCAATGTGTACGTAATATTATTTTAAAAATTCATATACTTTATTCTAATCAAGTTAATTTGAAGATACGGATGATAATGATAATAAAAATTTATAAAATTATTTATTCATAAATTGTAATAATTAGTATTAACAGCAAATGATGTTCTTGTGGCAGATATCCTTAGTGTGAGCCCTTTGATGATAAAAATAATTTTGTCTAAATAAAAATAGTTTTATATATATTAGTTACAACTCATACAAGATGTGAGTAAAACTTTTATTTTGAGTAGTAATTTAATAGGATTTATTACCTAAAATTAATATTAATAAATAAAAAATAAATAATAAAAATTATGAAAATTTTTTAACTTAACTTAATATTTTTAACCCATTCACCTCAACTATCTTGGTAAATATAATAAAAATTAATTTTAAAATATTTATTAATTATTAAATATTTTAAAAATATAAAAAATAGGTCAAACCATTCCAAAAAATAAAAAATCAAATTTTATCAAATATCTTTACTTATGCAGTCTAAAATTTTATTAAGATATAAATAGTCAAAACAAATAATAGGGAAGAAAAAAAAAAAAGAAAGGAAAGGAGATTAAAAAAAATTAAAGGCAAAAATGCATGGGATGGGATCTGTCCCCCACGTGTGGCCCACAGGCCAAAATGGTTTCCAGCCAGGACCGGACTTGAAGGGCATCGGATTCAATCGGGTTTGGAGTTGGGGGGATTGGGGGGTTGGCGTCCACAGCGGTTTTCTGTTTTCCCCCGGCCGATATGCCCTCCCCGACAGCTGTTTTCCACACACGTGCCGGTCCCTTCCTCTTTGCAGTCAACACGGCCGGTCATTTCCGACCTGTACTATTATTTGTCGGGTCTGCCGGATCCGGGTAAATTTGTTTTTTTTGTTTTTTGAAATAAACTTCAATTAAAAGATAGTTAAAAGAGGAGGATAGTTTTATTTAACTTCGTAAAGAGTACAATTATATTGATTTGAATAGATAGGTAGATTTTCGTTTATTAATTATTTATATTGAGTATCTTTTTTTTTATATATTTAAAATTTTAAAATGTCAACAGTAAAATTTTTCCCCATTTAGAAAACAAAATATCATTTTGAAAAATTATTTTATTTTAAAATGTTCTTAAATATATTTCAAATTTATTGTATTTTTAAATATTATATAACGTTTAAATATATGTTAAATATGTTGTATCTTCCATCAAGATAAATTTTTTCAATGAAAATTAATCTTTATATTAATTTGTTTAATTATTAATTTTTTAATCCAAAAATAAACATCTCTTTTATTGATTAGAATGGATCTCATGAATAAACTAAACAGGTAATAATAATTTATTTATTAAAATTTTATGGGTAGGTTTGAAATACTGATGATTAGTATATGCATAAAATTATAAAGTAATCTTAATAGGATAAGCTGAGAAATTTGATCCCGTCCTGCAATTAAGGGTGTGTGTGTTTAATGTTTCCTTTAATTTCCAAAAGTACTTTTTCTAAAAAAATTTTAAAGTTTTCGGTGTGCCCCATCGTGTGCATGACCGATTAAAAATGCTCGTTTTTTACCCGCCAACCATTTACCTGCCCGACCCGGCAAACACCTGTTCTTCCGACTTCCAACTTCCAACTGTAGCCACACGCACCCTGTCGGGAAACCTGCTACAGCGGGTAACCTGACATTACAGAGGAAGAGATGGAGAGATAGATACACCATTGGATCCTCGGTAGTTGGTCTGCAATTATTTTGCTCACCCCTCTCTCTCTTCTCTGCTCTCACTCTCATCTTCTCCCATTATTTCATACATCATCAGAATCTTCTCCCCGCATTAAACAAACCTATTTCTTTTGAGCTTGTTTCATGCTCATTTAGAGTGTTTTCTTTTTTTTTGTTTGAGCTGCCAGTGTCAAGTGGGAGGAACTGGGAGGTGCAGTTTTTGAATTGCATTTGGCGAGTTTGAGATGGATCCCGCCAATTTGTGCAGGTATTTGATGCTGCATGTGATCAACAGTTTGCGTTTTTGAATCGTCGGATTTGTTTGTTTGGTTTCTGATTTTAATTGGTTTAATTTGTGGGTGGTGATTGTTTTAGTTCAATTTGAAATGCTGTTGTTTGTTGGATGATTTTGTTGAATGTAGATGCTGTTTGTGGGATTATGTCGTTGTTTCCATTTTGTAATGAGTTTAAGTGATGTGATCATGATTGAATTCAGATTTCTTAATTTTATATGGTGAATTGTTATAATTAATGTTCATAACTCTAATTTGTCGGTCGTGATTATCAATTTGGAAGAAATACATTTTTTCTTACTTAAATTGTAGGTTTGGTGGTTGTTTTGGGTAAATTTTTACCTCCATAAGTAAGCACAATGTGAAAAGTAACTATTTTGTTCTTAAACTTGAAAGGAATGATTTATTGGGAAAGTTTATTGTTGTCTTGTGATAGTGAAATTATGGTGTGTTAATTACATTGTATAAGGAACTGATTATGGGCCATCTCTCTCTTATAAATGTACAATTTATAACAGCCTGTTGAAATATTAGATTCCTGCATTTATTCTCTTACTGATCTAGTTTAAATCCAAGAAATTGCGTTTAATTTAGTTAAATAGTGGTGCGATTTCTTATCCTTGGGGCATGGAGATAAGTAGGTGGGGTTGGTTTGCCTTCATTCTCTCGTAACCTTGTGAATTTGTTTTGGAAGAATGCTATTTATATGAAAAAATATGAATCTAGCTTGGGTAATGCAGGTCATTCCGATGTGTGGTATAATTTAAGAGGTTGATTGCAGTTTGGTTCGAACTCTTCTTGACGCTGCTTGAAGCCACTCCATTGAAAATGCTGGCTGTGACAGATGTTTGTTCGTCGCGAATTATATCCCCTTGTCGTGAAGAAAGTGGAGATGAAGAATTATCAGTGCTCCCGCGGCACACAAAAGTTATTGTAACTGGAAACAACAGAACGAAATCTGTGCTAGTGGGTCTCCAGGGTGTTGTCAAGAAAGCTGTTGGCCTTGGTGGCTGGCATTGGCTGGTAAAAGTTCTCAGTTAATCTAGTTAGATTGACATAGTCATGTTTGTCTCATTCACTTTCTTCCTGTTTTGTGAACTGTAGGTATTAAAGAATGGAGTGGAGGTTAAGCTCCAGAGAAATGCTTTAAGTGTGATTGAGGCTCCCACCGGAAATGAGGATGAGGAAGGTGATGAGAACTCGTTCTGCAGCAGTTCTGATTTGGGTGATAAGGAGAATGAATGCTGTAAGACTTCATTTCTTCACTGGAATTGGTTTTAACTCTGAACACGTTCTGTCAAATAACCATCTTTCTAATTGCTTTATAGCTAGCGGCAATTTCCAAAAATCGAATAAGCCAAAACTCCGACCCACAAAACAATGGATGTCAACGAAATCCAATTGTCGGAGCAATTACAGAGAAGTTCCAAACAGTGTAGCTCATCCCCCAACGGTATGTTTAAGCAGAAGTTTGCCCTCTACTAGTTCATATTTTGAAACAGAAGTTGAAAACAAATATGCATCCAATAAATGCTTGCACTCTTCTGATCTTAATCTAAGTTGCGGCATTAGATAACATAATATTCTGCAATGCAGAGGGTGAACCTGGCCAAGCTTGAAACAGATGCATTGTGGAAATATTGGAAACACTTCAATCTAGTAAGTTTGTAGCCTGTTTTATCCGTCTATTGTTCAACATTTTGTTTGACATCAGTTTTCGTTTCTGCCTGTGCTAGCCATTTATATCATAAACATTCAATGATCTGTTAATGGCCTCATTGTTTCAGATGAACGTGGACGCGAATCCATCGAAGGAACAACTTGTTCATGCTGTTCAGCGGCATTTCTTGTCACAGGTATGGTTTTACAGCTTCATTCAAGACAACTAAAATACCCTTCATGATCAAACCACAGTACTTGCTAGTTGTGTTTGCCATAAATTTCCTCCGTTGTCATTCTTTAGCTGTTACATACATTTTTTTTCTTGTCTGACTGTTTGTTTTTTGCCCATGCCGTTGTTTTGAGCAGCAACTTGATGAGATTCAGGTGATCACTGGTTTCATTCATGCAGCAAAGAGATTGAAAACAGTGTAAGATGGAGACTATGAGGAATATATAAACTAAGACAGCTGGTTTTGTACTATATACATATACTTTTTTTGTATATCAGACTAACATAATATATATCTCGATATGGTGATCTTCTGCCAAACTTTGACCTAGTGGGGATGTTGTGTTTAACTAGACCATTTCAACAGTATTTTATGTTTTGGGTGCCTCGACGTTGTCCTCTCTACAATGAAAATCGTCCCATATCAAATTGTTTTTCTTTCTTATGGTTGAAACGTGCATCTCCACTTCCTCCTTTTCTCCATGCCCATGTAGAGAGATGTCTGAAATGTAATTTATTGTTTCCATCTGCCACGGGCATGTGATGCTTCCTTTGTCCTCTACAGCATTGAAAATCTTTGGTCCTATCTCATCTTAGAGTATCATCAGATTAATTAAAGGTATATCATTAGTAGACCACTTGAGTCTTGTCTGATCGTATAATATGTTTGCAGCCTGGTTATAAACAGCATATATAACAATGACCCTACATCATATAATAGCACCATGGTTATGTTTCATATCTCATCCTATAATGGCCCTACATCTAGATGTAAAAGGCTGGCCAAGCATAGTTTCATGCATCAATGGAAATTATTAGGTAGAATTGCCAAAAAAAACATATAGTTAGCGAGCTCCTTAAATTCTCAAACTAAATAAATTGTTGGGTTTCGCTACCTGGTTTACTTCAAGAGTAATCAACAAATATAAAATTATGGTGAAGGAGAAAGTAAAAGGAAGGACCTTCCCTTGGATGAATAATACTAAAAAATACAAACAGGCTATGGTAATAATTTATGATTTTGGCGAAAGTAGTTATCATTAACTTTTTTTTCTAAATAACCCCAAAAAGTATTTTCTTCAAACGTGTATTCTGATTATCAACCAAGCAAAAAAACTTGCATAAAAAATGGTTAAAATAAAAAATACGTCTGAAGCAAAATCAAGTATAGAAGAGCATCTGGTCTCCATTTTTATGCTGCAAAGAAATCAATATTCTCCAATAACATTACATTAAAAAAAAGGCCTTCTCCAATGACTAAAAAATAGATCTTCGCCAATATCTTCAATATATACATGGCCGTATTGGCCGGAAACTCAACCTCCCTAGAAACACATCGACACCTTGGGAGCGCCTGGAAATATTGGCCATAAACTTGGTTATCTGTTCTGATCATTGGCCTAGAATTTAGTTTCCTCCAAAACCACAAGGTGAAATAGAAATATTCAATATGATAGTAACTAATCCTAGACATTACGAAAGTAGAAGCATGGTGTTACTGTGAACAAGAGATATTCGTGTCTGTTTTGTAGCTAGAATTCATGCAAAATGCATCAAAATGCTAAAATAGAAATGGAAAAGGGGCACATTGCACAAGCTTCACAACTTATTTCTTTTCGCACTCAAAATGAACTAAGTAGTAAGAAAACACCTGAAACATGAAACTCTTGTGAAAATACAACAGCCCTTTTCGTCCTATTGATAAAGAACACCATTTTTCTTTTTATTTTGGAGAAAAAAGAAATACCATTTATATAATTCCTAGCCTTGGGGTTTGAGAATAAGACATTTAATTTATGTATGATGCAGTCTAATGTGGTAGCAAAGAGCCAGAGCCAAAAACCTTTTAACTCAGTTTCTCTCAGCTGAGCTCGGCTCATGATGTATAAAAATCGCAAAAAATATCCCCATTTTTAATCCCGTTTTCCAAGCATCTTCTACCACTTTGGCATATTATATCAAAAATATCACTTTGGAAAAAAATTTCGAGTAAATATAGGAGTTTAAAAAATATGCCGCCTGGTTGGGAAATCACATTTACCCATAATAAATGGTCCATGAAAAAGGTTCATTTGCAACTTCCTCTTTTCAGGGTCATTTTATTGTTGTATATGTTTTCAACATTCATGCAATCAGCTGCGACCTAAATGACAAACATTTCCACACAAAGAGATGATCGTACATAAACTTTTACATATACATGACGAGAATTGAGAGTTGCAAGTAGTCTATTGGAGAAGATTAATTATAAACAAAAAACTCAACTAGGTTTGGTGGGCACTGATCAATTTTGTGATTTAATCAAAGCTAGGAATGGGTGGAGCACAAGAATTTGCAACCTGACTTGGAGCGCATTACATGATTATACATATATCGTACAATAAATCAAACTCAATACATTTGGGCATGCATGATAATAAACCATCTTTCTGGGCCAATTCTCTGAATTAAGAGATGAGGAGACATCTCAATATGTCTGTTGCACTCCTTCTAGTACTGCTCACTGCTTCAACCTCAACAACATCAGCACAACGGTACAACGCTCGCGAAGGAAGAGATATCGACAAGTGGGTATTCGTTAATGAATCGATTATGCAGTGCCAACCCGAAGAAGATGAGTTGTTGATGGACTCCGATGTTAGCCGAAGATTTCTAGCAGAAACCAAGACTAGGATGCTAAGTAAGGACGCTCTGAAAATGGATAATCCGGTGAGTGGTGGTTCCCGTCCCGGCCAACCTTACAATGTCCCCAACAGGGTCTGCGAAAAACACTACGGGTGCAAAACGAACTTTCCTGGCACTCCTATCTGAAACTCTTACTCTCGGTGGTGACGGAGAGGAGGTACTAGTAAGAAGTTACTTTTACAACCATGCATCTTTTCTTTTATTTTGTGCTTATTTTGATCATGTACCATGCATCTTTAAGTTTTATGGAGGGGTTTGATGTTGAGAAAAAAGATTAAACCCAATGCAATTTAGAATGTATTTATAACATTTTGTGTATGCTTGCACAAATTGCTTCTACATATGCTTGTTTATGTACCACTATGCACACCACCCGCTCAAAAAAAAAAAAGGCACAACACATTTATTATCAAAAAGAATACATAACTTGTAACCACTTCAGACCTCTTGCTATACAATCTTTTCATCTCTTCTGAAACATGCCATTCTTTCATACCAGTAGTGTCCCCAAATAACAATTACCTTTTGTGTACAGCACTTTGAGATTGCATTGAAGAGCTATACCATTTTACTGTGAGCTCCTCGACGTAGAAAGAATCCAATAAACACCACCGGCAAGAAAGAAGCTAACAAACCATGAATTGTTGTATAAAAGAACAAACGCATCTGAGGTTGTCTTCAAAACCCCAACCTTATGAAGAAATCCTGGTACTATAGGAAGAACACCAACCACCAGAGCCACCAATGCAGCCAAATTATAACCATTGTAGTAGTAATAATCCCCACCAGAATCCGATGAATACAACGATTTAACGTCTAAAATTGTTCGTCGAAGGAGATAGTAATCGACTAGTATAATTCCCCCAATAGGCCCCAAGAGGGCAGAGTAGCTAACCAGCCAAGTATACACAAAGCTCTCACTAGATTTTAGCAGCCTCCACGGCTGGCAAATCACACCAATAACTGCTGAAACGAGAGCCCCTCTTCTAAAAGTGAAGAAAGAAGGGTTGAGATTGGCAAGGGCATTAGCAGGGGCAACAACGTTGGCAGCAATGTTGGTGGTGATGGTAGCCACGCTGATCCCAAACATAGCTACCAACACAGTAACAGTAAAACCCCCACCAATTTGTCCAAGCAAAGCGATGGGGCTTGAAATAACCTTGCCAAAGATCACCTCAGTGGAGGAAGTAACAGCTAGCCCCACCAATGTGAAAGCACCCATGAAAACTGGCAGACCAATGTGACCAAGTATCTGATCGGATTGGCTCTTGGCATACCTTGTAAAGTCTGGAATGTTCAGAGCAAGAGTTGCCCAGAAACTAATATTTGCAGTCAGAGAAGGGAAGAAGAGAGACCAGAACTGTTGATCAGTAAGATTGGAAGGAATGGAGAGCATCCTACCAAATCCACCAGCTCTAACATAAGCCCAACATAAAAGAGAAGATGTCAACACTACAAGAATTGGAGCAGAGTACTTCTCGAGGTCTCTGATCCCTTCCATCCCCTTCCATATGATCACGAATTGGGCGAGTAGGAAGGCGATGAAGCAGGCGAACTCGAGCAGAGAAGTGCCCAGCCATGGCTGGTATTGAGCTAGAAATTCAGATGTTTTGAGAGTAGGAGGTAGTAGGAGGAAGATGGCTTCCCCACCAATCCATGTCTCGATGCCGAACCAGCCACACCCCACTAGTGCACGGAGGAGGGTGGGCACATGGGCGCCGCGCACGCCAAACGCCGCCCGGGCCAGGACGGGGAAGGGGATGCCGTACGTGGCTCCCGGGTGGCCGGTGAGGATGAGTGGGAAGAGGAGGATGACGTTGGCTGCGACCACGGTGGCAATGCCCTGCCACCACGCCATTCCGAGGTCAACGAGGCTGCCGGCCAGGTAGTAGGTGGGCACCCCTACCACCAGGCCTATCCATAGGCTGGCCAGCTCCCACCATGTGGAGGTCCTCTCTTCGGTGGTGGTTGGCCGGAGATCGTCGTTGGATAGCCCCGCGTCCGAGGCCGTGGCTGTAGTGACAAGTATCCTCTTTCTCGCATTCGCATTGGTTGCTTTTGTGGGTACCAGTTGGATACTTCTCCAAGTGGTGGCAACTGTGGGGAATCGGAATCTGAGAAGGTGCGGAGAACCCAAGGGTGGCTTACACTTGTTGGAGAAGTGGGCAAGGGGCTGGAGTTGCACGGATCTGGATTCCATGGAAGCGTGTGGTGGTGGTGGTGATTGGTGGATAGAGACTAATCACATGAGGTTGAAGATTAGGTGGGGGGTGGTGAAGATTAGATCAGACATGTGTCAAGTATTGTTTGGTTGGTGATGGATGAGAAAGACGAAGACAAGGAAGATTCATGGATGGTTGGATTGGAATATTTACGGTTGATCATTAGCCATATCTGATTATTTAGATTAGAAGATTTCTTTGCATGCTGGATTGGTTAATTATTGGATTTTGTCAAATTAATGAGATCACCCCCTCGGCAATAATTAAAAACAATGTGTTATAGAATATCTTATCATTGTAATAAAAATACTCATTATAATTTTTCTTAAATACTGCACTTTGTCAACTAACTGGAGATGAGACAAATATGGAAAACAATGTCATATCATTCACTTATTTATTAAATAAACAACCAAATTGGCTCATATTTGAGAGGAAGCATGCAGGTCTTCATCAATTTGGATGACAAGATCACATTTGAGTTTCTAAGTAGCAGTTTTCATCTCCAATCGTACCAAGGTCATAAAATTTCATTTTTTTAATTTAAGAAACTATGAGTATCACGGCTTGCAAATTTAATATTAGATACCAGGAATTATTTGTTTACCAATATTTATATTTTTTATGTATCATTGTGAATGAGAATCCATGAACGTCAATCCAAAATGACTCCCCACAACTATTTATCTATCTATATGTAACTAGAATATCATGAATTCACATTGAATGTGAATAGAAAGAATGTATTAGACAGACCCATGAATGTAATAGAGTGTAGAAGAGACACCAGGTCTCTATATTAGTATTTGAGTTTTACTGTTAAAGCAGGCTCACGAGTTGAGGCTTCCGAGATTTACTAGTATGTCCCACTACATTATATTTATCTTTTATCAAGTTCCCCTTATGGAAATGACTCATAGTAAAATAAACAAAGACCCACCTTTTATTGCTTGGTTTACTCAACCGTCGAAGGATGGCCTCATGAAGATGAAGTAGATCTGCCCAACGACTTCCTTCTAAACTCATCAGATAGACGTGATCTACATAGTTCATGTTCAGTTTAGTAAAATAACTTAAATTAATGATCAAATTATCCTGTTAATCTAGCATCGAATCGAATAGAGAAATAGAGTTGCATGTTCTTCCTCTTCAATCTTCACATGCATTTCTAACAACTCATTTATAAGGGAATTGAAATTCTTATGTTCATGACACTCTTTTGCTGTTGACATACGTGAAGTCAGCGAGAGGGCTAATGTTTGTACCAATTTTCAGATGACAATGGTCCAACATAAAAAAAGAAAAGAAAAGGGATAATGGGATGTAACACCCCAAATCCAGTTCACGCTCATAAATCGAACCGGTATGTTACAGGCCCCTGTTAGGTCGGCTAACCCAAACCTAACTCATACGGATCCAATCTCGGCGTCTTAAGATGAAGATACAACTCTCAAGCATGGATGAATGCACAAACCCTAACATGGTACTACATGAATGACATGCAAATCAAAGCACACACCAAGACAATCCCGATAAAAATTAATAAAAATTTTAAAATATAACGGACAGAGTTTCCCCTAAAAATGCAATTAGGGGCCACCCTGTCAAATATACATATGCAAATATATATATAACCATATATCAAACAATTTCATTCATACAAAATACAAAATCTAACATGTTGTAACTCATTTTGAAACTTGGGTCTCAACCCACTACGCTGCCATTGCGCAATCTATTCATGTTCACATCATCTCATCATCTCTTAGTACTTAATTACATCATATCATCATATCTTAAGCATTTAATCATATCATATAATAATATCATAAACACAATGTAAACACTCAATTGACTGACATGTGTGCAAGCGACAACAGTGCTCCTCCGTCCAAACTGGCTCCTCCAACTCGTAATTGTTACCTACATATAGTATAAAAACACGTCAGTAACAAGTGTTACTGGTCCGAAAAATAAAATAACTATAACAAGCTGGCTATGAGAGCAAACTCTCATATGAAAGAAAACATCATATACTCCACGTGAACACTCTAAAGGGCACTACTGAGGAGCCACTGGGCTGCAGACCAGGTAGCATCCCGAACTTACTGATCTGCTGCTGCTGATGCCGCTCTCGACATTTTCTTACTTCATTTTTCTGGTCTCAAATCCTAAGCCCTCTCCTTACCTCCATATTTCTCCTGGCCTTGAGCACGAAGGCCGAGTACTCTCAGGCAGTCGCCTTTAGTACCCTTTGAACCACAAGTCTGGACATGCACTGTACTAAATAGTACCCGTAAACCTCCACGTTCTCCGGGTGTGAGAAACTCAAACGCGGAGTTGTCAGGATCCCTCGGGAATGGAACAGTCCGCTGGCACTAATCCAGAGCCCGCTTTGACTGTCATGGCATCCGCTCATGGTACGTGCAGTCGGTTTCTCCATCTCTCGTCTCACTGAAAATGCGAAAACTACATATATATAGGGCTGGGTAGGGATTTATATAATAGGCCCGAAGGCAACTTGTGGTAGATCTTGTTTTCGAAATCATCCTTGAGGGATCTCATCCTCAAGGGGTTATTAATCCGGAAAACTGTTCGGTTAAATGGCCCGAGCTAAGTGGGATCCGATAAAACGCCACTTAACCCGTCCTGCAGATAATAAAATAAACATACAATAGAAAGAGCGTAAAACAGAGTCGAGTCCTAAACGGACCTGGTAGAAGCTCCAAGCGTGTCATCGCGCCTAGGCGGCGAGCTCCTACTCCATACCTACACATCAAAACTAAATACTAACGCCCGCTAACTAAATGATGCATCAAACTTAATAAATATCAATCAACAATCAAATAATCATAAGTATGAAAATAATTCTAACTAATCCTATTCATACCAATTTTACTGTGTTTTTACGTCATACTCGATTAGCATGCTCATATTTACTTATCTCACTAGATTACTTATCCTCCATGCACTATCAATCACATCATAAATCAACCCTAGCATGCTGTGTTAACAATCATCAAATTTAAATTATCAATTCGGAGGTAATTATACCTCACATCATCGGCAATCGGCGACGGCTAGGGTTTTGTTGCGCGTCTCGGAGCTCAAATTCGACTCTCGGCGACGTCCGAAGTCGATTAGGTTCGACTGGATGAGCTCCGCGGAAGATCCGGCGAATTCCATCGAATCTGGTTTTTCGGCAAGTTTCGGCGGTTTTCCGGCAGGTTTCAGTGGTTTTCCGGCAGCTTCTGGCGATTTTTCGGCGACAACCACCGGCGGCATCTACTGGCTGGATAGGGGTCATATTGGGTACCATTGGAACCGGCTCGGCGAGCCCGACGCATCTACGACGTCGACGTGGCCAGTGGAGGTGGCGGCTCACCAGAAAATGGCAAAACAGAGCCAGCGGCGATGGGTAACTCGATCCGACCGGCCTAGGCGGCGATGGCCTCCGCTCCGGTCGGGGAAGGTCGCTGGGTGGTCGAGGGTGTCGAGGCTACAGCTGGATCGCGGCGGTGACGGTCGCCGGCAGCGCGATCGGCGACAGAAGCGGAATGCGAGCGCGGCGCGGCGCTTAGTGCTGCGATCCGACGTCGCGGCTGGCAAATGGTGGCTGAAACTGGTCGGGGAGGCACGGCGACGCCGTGGCGGGGCTAGTCGGCGACGATCGGCGGCAGGCTGGCGTCGACAGAGGCGCGACAATACAAAAAGGGGCGGCGTCGGGGTAGGGGTTTGGGCGAGGAAGAAGAAGGGTCAGGGGTGTTTGGTGGCAAACTCGTAAATAAGACTTGACTCGTCTCTGGCTCGAGTCAATAATAATAACTAAGTCGTATTAAATCCTAAAAAATCGAGAAAAATCTCATAAAATCAAACAAACACCACAACATTATAATGTTATGCTCTATGACTAACAACCCACCCAAACTACCCGTAACGCGTCCTAACGCGGTAAACGGCCTAAAACTAATTCTACGATCACTATATATATATAATAATAATAATAATAATAAACTAGCATACTCTTATATATTCTGATAACTCATTCTGTTCTGCTGTGTTCATGACGTTATCATTATATACTTGGGTACGCATGACCTTCATAGCTCATACACGCGACCGGCGTCGGCTCGGTACACGTGTACTGAAACTGACTCGACTCGAAAATAACGGTCAAACCGACCGGTTCTGAATATAAAACCCTGACTCGAATCGTGGGTTTTACATGGGAAATGTGAGAACGTACAGATAGAGTTGGGAGGAGGAAAGGGAGCTAATCTTCTCAACATCACCACCTCCTTCGGGCTTTATCCAACGCCAATTAGATTAACATGTAATGTTGGGCCCTTTGGACCCCCACCTAAGCGCCGAGACCACTGTTGAGCCTTTCGGGCCCCCAAAAGAGACTTTAAACAACAAAAAACTCACAATAGGTGTCACGGGCCTCTCTTGATCCAAAAGCTAGTTCAGGAATAAGGCTTTCCTATTAGCCTATATACAAGCCACTAACAACTTTTACGACTGATGTGAGACAAACCCAACAACTCTCATTCACACATCGGCATGGCCCGAAACCATCATCGTCTGACACACTCCCCTTAAATCAGACGGCACCCACCTGACAAACTCAAACTCCTCTTCAAATTATCAGGTGGAACTCATGAAAGAAATAACAACAATCGGCGTAGGCAAATCTAGCTCGAACTTGGCTCTGATATCACTTGTTGGGCCCTTTCGGCCCCCACCTAAGCTCGGAGACCACTGTTGGGCCCTTTGGGCCCCCAAAAGGGACTTTAAACAACCAAAGGAAACTCGCAATAGGTGTCACGGGTCTTTCTTAATCTAAAAACTAGCGCAAGGAATAAGGCTTTCCCATTAGCCTATATACAAGCCACCAACAACCTCTACGACCGATGTGGGACAAACCCAACATGTAACTACCCCTCCTCCAAGCCACTTCCTCCATAAATAGCCCATCACCCCTTCACAAAAATCCTAACAAGAGGCATAGGAGAGGAGCAGAAGACCAGGAGCTTAGCAACCTGGAGAGGAGAGGAGGTATCAACCTGAAGAGGATAGGAGGTACCAGAAGGCTGTCAGGAGCAGGTGAGAGAAGGTGCCCTTCCCGTCGCTGTGGCCGATTGCTTGTTGAGCCACCCTTGCCAAAGATACCTCACCAAAGCTACTGTCTTATGGGGTCCACCATTGTCCTCCCTTGATTCGTTCCCAGCAACCTATGTCAACACCAAAGGCTGCCATCGTCCACAACCCTGCTGGCAAAAAAGAATAACATGTTTATAAACTTCAATTGTAGGTTTTTTCAACACTTCCTCCGATTGATTTTTGGCTACCCACAACCATCTCTGTAAAATCCCAGTATTTTAATGATTTTATTTATTTCAAGTTGAGTCATGGTTGTATGAACCATAATGGGTAGACTTAGGTGGCTAGGAGAGTCAGTGACCTATTTTAACTAAGTCTAATAGTTGGCTACGGATCGGGGGTGAGTTGAGATTTTGGTAAAAAACATCAAGAGGTAGTTCCTTTATAAAGAAAAACAAAAAAATCATGGTTGTCGCCTTTGTTCCTTCTCTTCTCCTCTTTCTCTCAAACGACATTCTCCTTCACTTTATTTTTTCATGCGGTACTTATCTTTCTCCTTCTCTTTCTTCTTGTCATGCACACATCTATTGTTTTTCTTTTATTTGTGGTATATATTCATCTGTTTGGTATATAGGGTTCATGTCAATTGTATGGGAGTCCTAGTTTTGGTTTGTTCACCCCATGCTATCCTTGTTTTCGTTCTTCTTTATTCAGTCATGACGAACTATTTTTTTAATCCAACTCACATAGAAGTATAGTTATTGTTTGCTGCTGGTTATATATTTGATCTTATTCTTTAAATTTTTTTCTTATAACCTATTTCCAATTGCTTGATGTTAAGTGGGTTGTATAATCGGTGCTCCTTGCATTTTGTGGCCATGGTGATTAAATTAATAGCCAATTTATGCCTACAATCATAGTTAGGTTAAACAAACCTTATTAATCCATAGATAGTTTAATATTACTATATTTATTATTTACAATTAATTTATGTATTGTAAGTTTATAAGTAAATATAGGTAGTTATAAGTGATTAATGAAGTAAAGTTTTAATCTTTACTATCAATGTAATACTAGTTAATAACACGTTATTTATAATGTAATTATTATTAAACTATATTCAAAACTTAAAAATTAAGCACGAAATAGGTAAAATTGATTATTTTAATAATTGGTTGATTAAGGTTGTCATATGGGTTAATTAGAACCTTCAATCTGTTTATAGTCCAATGAGTATAATTGTTTATTAAATCTCGCTAATAAATAAATTAAGTGTAAATAATATTATATTATAATTGGTTGATAAGATAAAGTTAGTATATTTTATCATGTCTAAAATAAATATTTTGTAATAGTGTTGATAACAAGTCATTCATGATAGAGTTAATATTAAACTTATTTTTTTCAAGTTTAACTTTAAGCACAAGTTTAATATAGTTGGTCATGTTGACAATTAGTCGATTATGGTAGAAAAATGGGTTATTAAAATATAATAATATAATAAGCGTCTAAGCGTTAGATCTTAGTAGCATGAGGTAAAATAATTAAAGTTTAAACCTTTGTTAAATGAGTAATTTAAAATAATTTCATTAGTAGTCTCTTTGAATTATAATAATACAAATTATTTAAAATAAATTAATAGGACGACTTAATTAATTGCTGGATAAATATTCCAAATTAGTAAAAGGATAATAAATTATTAAAGGTGTATCTAAGTTTTTATTAACAGAGTAGGTAATTGTTACTCACTAATTCGGTGTCAAGAAGTGATATTAATTAAAAGTTTAAATGGTATCTTTAATCCCTAGTACAGTAATCTTAATAAGATTTCTTTCGTTAAATAATTAACGTGTCAAGAAAAATACACTTGTATTAGTAATTAAATACATGCTAATAAGTTAATTAATTATTTTATTATTAAGCTTGATTGAATTTGAATAATTAATTTAAAAGGTAAGGTATGACTTAATTGATTTTGTTACATGAATAATTAATTATCTCATCGGACATGTTATAATTGTGTGAATTTAAATATTTATTTTATTTTATACTTGTTTATTACATGTCTTTATTTGGTTAAGTCATGATATAAAATCATGATATAATTAAATCATTCCATAGCATGCATTATTACTCGTATAAAATTATACATTCAGATTAGGACCATGTGTTGTAGTTGCGGGTGCCTCATTATATTTTCAGGTCCATATAACTACTTAAAATGTTGTATAT
>JAURVB010010790.1:0-13247 GCA_033002965.1 Piper betle
TACAGGGTTAACCTGAGGGACATTCGGGTACTAGGGTTTGGCGGTTGTCCCTAGCCTATCCCGTGTCCAAGGCGAATGGCCGGCGTCATTCGTGTGGTGCAACAACCTACCAGGATGTGTATCGGGCTGGAAGTGAAGTTAGGGACCGACGGGTGCTGTTGCCATCGTGTGTGTCGAGCATCGATGGTGCATAGCGCGCGAGCGAGGACGCGAGCATAGCGCTACCGCGTACCGAGTCCAGGCGTGTGCGAGGTTACGAGCGTGACTGAGCACTCGCGTGCAGCAGCGGCGCGGGCGACCGAGCATTGTGTCGGGAGCCAGGGTGCGAGCCGAGTGGGTGAGCGCTGCGTGTGCCGACATGGGGTTCGACCCGACACCAGGCATGACTAATCTGGAGTTGAGTTTGATCTGCGGCACCTGGGTTCGAGCATGTGCGGACCCAGCGCTGGGCGTGTGCGCGTTGTCTGGAGCCTGCTGAGCAGGTGTGGTGCGTGTTGTCTAGCCGGTGCGAACCAGGAGGGTTCAGCTACCAGGCTGGGGTGCACCAGGGATGATCCAGTAATTTGCTGGAGATTCCAAGGGTTGTGGTGATGTGGCTGAAGCAAGCTTGTCCGTGGATTTGCTGATCAACGGTGGAAGGCTAGTTCTGGCACATCACTTGGTTGGTGACGTGGTTGGAGGGTGCTGAGCCATAGATCTGGAGTTGGTTGGCCAGGATCCATCACGTTGTGTTGCCCCTGATGTCCAGCCAATGTCTATAAAAGGGGGACTTCATTTGGAGTTCAGGAAGAGAACAGATCAGTGTGAGATCTGAGCATACAGCAAAGTGGGTGAGTGTCTCCTTGCGTGGAGAAGTGAGATCGAGTCGGGGTTAAGGGAGTCCGGTGGGTGTCTGCAGCCAGGCCTGGTCGGGACCAGGACTGGAACCTCCCGTGACGCTGTTGGTGCAGCCGGTGTCCCTGAATACCGAGCCACCCCGGGTCTGTACAGGAACCTCGTGCGTGTGTGCCGAGTGTTGTGAGGTAAGTTGTGGGGATTGTCCACAACTTGCTGGTAGTCAAGAAGTGTAAGATTACCTGTACCCTTGTATTCAGAGTAGTGAATTAAGGTTGGGCTGAGTTCCCGTAAAACATTGTGCGTGTGTTGGATTTGGTGACCGAGACCTGGTTGGTGATTCCTGCAACCAGGGTGCGCCGGCTGTGTTGGGTGAGCGGTGCTGGGACACACAGCACAGCGAGCTTGGTGATCGAGCAGCGCTCGAGCAGCTCGATAGGGTGTCCGAGCGTGTCCGAGCAGGACGCAGCGATTCGGGTGGGGCAAGTGCCGGTGTTGGTGCGCTGGGCGGTCGGGTACTACCGAGCACTTGTCCGGGTGTGTGGGCAAAGCCGGTGTCCGGAGGGTGCTGTGCAACAATTCCGCGGGTTGCACAGTGTTGTTGGCTGGTGGTTCCGAGGGGGAAACACGCCGCACGGGGGAAGATTAGGGCGAAAAATAAGACCCTAGATTGGACCTGTGACAGAGGTATCAGAGCCCGGAGTTCGGTGAAAACCGAAGGCTTCGCAAGTCACAACCCATCTTTCTGAGGAAAGACTCCACAATTTTTACCCGGAGTATGGACAATCGATTGACAAGGCTGGAAAAGTTGGTGGGAGGACCTACCAACGAAGATGGTGGAACCATCTTCGAGCGATTGCAAGCAATAACTGAAGGGATGGCAGAATTGAACACTCGGGTAAGTAATATGCCCGGGTCTAGCCATGTCAAGGAAGAAGTAACGGCGGGACTAGTGAACGAGTTCCGGGATGTCATACAGGCGTTACACACCGATATAACGCTGTTGAAGCAGGTGGTAGCGGGATATCCTCAACCCGGTGGGGTTGACCGTGCAGCCGAAGAAAGCTTTATTCCGGGGAGGCTCAAGGTGCCAGAGCCGAAGAAGTTCGAGGGAACTAGATCAGCCAAGGATCTAGAGAACTTCATCTGGGATATGCAAGAGTACTTCGTTGCTGCGAACATACCCGAAGAACGCCAAGTTTCTATGGCCAGCATGTTCATGTTGGGGGATGCCAAGTTATGGTATCGAACTCGCACCGAGGAGGATGAGAATGCTGGCCGACCCCAAATAGAGACATGGGATCTCCTAAGACGGGAACTTCGGAAGCAATTCTTGCCGACCAACACAACGTGGATGGCAAGAGATCGACTCAAGAAATTGAGGCAAACAGGTACGGTTAGAGAATACGTCAAGGAGTTCAGTTCTTGTCTCCTAGATATCAAGAACATGTCGGAGGAGGACAAGTTGTTCAATTTTATTACGGGTTTGCAACCATGGGCTCAGTCAGAACTGAGGCGGCAAAATGTCCAGGATTTGCCTGCGGCTTTGGTGGCTGCCGATGCTCTTGTGGACTTCAAGCATACTGGGATCTCACAAGATGCTGGTCCTAGTAGAAAGTTCCAAGGTGGCAAGAGTAAAGGCAACGGCCGGGATAGCAAGGAGAAACCATTCCAGCGGCCGCGACCAAAGAGGAAGGGTGGTTCCTTCAATGCGGGGCAAGCATCCAACCGGACGAACGAGAGAAAGCAGTCTGGATGCTTCATCTGCAACGGACCGCACCGGGCAAGGGATTGTCCGAACAAGGCCAAGGTTAATGCCATGGTGAACGAGGCGAACCCAAATCAGGAAGAAGAGGTGCTTCCTGCCCGAGCATCTACCCTTCAGATACTCGGGGCTCTTCGAGCTGAACGCGGGGCTCAAAGTGGAGCTAACTTGATGTACGTTCCTGTTATGGTGAATGGGAGGAAGGTTTCAGCGCTGGTTGATACTGGTGCGACGCACAGTTTCATTTCAACGGGAATGGCGTTGAGGATCGGGCTGAAGACCGTGAACAATACCAGCAAGATTAAGGCGGTTAATTCTCAGGCGAGATCAGTGGAGGGTATTGCCCGAAACGTGAGGATCTGTTTGGGAGACTATGAGGGACAAACGGACCTGATGGTCATCGAAATGGATGACTTCGACTTGATCATCGGGAACGCCTTCATGGGGACTGCAGGGGTTGGAGTATTTCCACATCTTGGAGGAATTCTGATTATGGACAAAGCGGGTGCAAGTTTTGTTCGTGGCCAGAAGATACCTTCAGGGGTTGAGGACCGCACCTTCGGAACTGAGCACTTGTCGGCAATGCAAGTGGCTAAGGGGTGTAAGAAAGGAGCCTTGACTTATCTTGCAGTAATGGTAGAGGTTCAACCGGATCGTGTGGTGGCGGTTCCGGATTCTATGGTGGGTTTACTATCGGATTATGCCGATGTAATGCCTGCTGAGTTGCCAGACGGGTTACCTCCCAAAAGAGCGATCGAACACCGGATTGAGCTGGAGCCGGGGGCGAGAGCACCAGCTAAGGCGCCATACCGCATGTCGCCTAAGGAACTCACAGAGCTGAAGATCCAGCTAGGAGAGCTGCTGGATTCGGGGAAGATTCAACCATCAATTGCACCATACGGGGCACCTGTTCTATTCCAGGAGAAGGCGGATGGATCATTGCGATTATGCGTCGACTACCGGGGATTGAATAAGGTAACGATTAAGAATAAGTACCCTGTTCCTTTGATTGCTGATCTATTCGACAGACTTAGTAGAGCAAGGGTGTTCACTAAGCTGGACCTGAGGTCGGGATATTGGCAAGTCCGGATTGCGCCGGAAGATGTCCCAAAGACCACTATGGTTACAAGGTATGGGTCATATGAATTCCTTGTAATGCCGTTTGGACTAACAAACGCTCCAGCGACGTTTTGCAATCTTATGAGTGATGTCTTTCGCGACGTACTCGATAAGTTTGTCGTCGTCTACCTGGATGACATAGTTGTGTACAGTGAATCCATGGAGGAGCACTGGGGTCACCTGAGAGAGGTTCTGGATAGACTGCGGGAACACAAGCTTTATGTGAAGCAAGAGAAATGTGAGTTCGGCCTGGAGGAAATTAGTTTCTTAGGCCACCGAATTGGCCATGGAGAGGTGCGAATGGAGGAATCAAAGGTTAAGGCCGTAGTGGAATGGCCGACACCAACGAGAGTGACGGAGTTGAGGAGCTTCCTAGGTTTGGCCAACTACTATCGGAAGTTCATACATGGGTACAGCCATGTAGTGTCACCATTGACTGACTTGTTGAGGAAGAATCAGTCATGGGCGTGGTCGGAGCCATGCCAAGCCGCTTTCGATAAATTGAAAGTTGCTATTTCATCGGAGCCAATACTGAAATTGCCGGATTTCAGTCAACCGTTTGAAGTTGTGACGGATGCTTCGGACAAGGCCGTGGGAGGCGTTTTACAGCAAGGAGGGCATCCGATTGCGTTCGAGAGTTGGAAACTCAAAGATGCGGAGACGAGGTATTCCACTCACGAGAAGGAGATGCTAGCTGTTGTACACTGTTTAAGAGTGTGGCGAGTATACTTGTTGGGGGTAAAGTTCATTGTCACCACGGACAATGTCGCTAACACCTTCTTCAAGACCCAGAAGAAGTTGTCGCCGAGACAGGCAAGGTGGCAGGAGTTTCTTGCTGAGTACGACTTTGAGTGGCTACACCGCCCGGGTAAGTCAAATCAGGTGGCTGATGCACTTAGCCGGAAGAACATGGAATCGGTGGCAGCCGTGTCGGGCATAGAGACGGAGCTACTGGGGCAGGTCCGGGAGTTAGCGCGACAAGATACCGAATATAAGAAATTGGTTGATCGGATCAGGGAGGGTCTGGTTCGAAAATATTGGCTAGACGATGGAATAATCTACGCAAGTGGCGGACGATTATATGTCCCTACTGGTAGATTGAGACGGAAGCTGATGGAGGAGTCCCATGACACCCAGTGGGCAGGACATCCGGGGATGGATCGGATGTGTGCGCTCATGACTCGAGCGTATTATTGGCCGAAGATGGAGGCCGATATCGAAGCTTTCGTGAAGTCCTGTATTGTGTGCCAACAGGACAAGGTGGAGAGAAGACTAGAGGCGGGCTTGCTACAGCCTCTACCTACACCGACGAGACCGTGGAGTTCGGTTTCGATTGACTTCATCACGGGGTTTCCCAAGGTAAAGGGAATGTCTTCTGTTATGGTGGTAGTAGATCGGTTCTCCAAGTATGCCGTATTTTCTGCAGCACCACAGGTATGTTCTGCTGAGATTGCTGCAGGTTTGTTCTTCAAGAACGTGGTCAAGCACTTTGGAGTGCCGGCAGACATTGTGAGCGACCGAGATGCCAGATTCACGGGACGATTCTGGACATGTTTATTCGGGTTGCTTGGGAGCAAGCTGAATTTTTCTACAGCCAACCATCCTCAGTCTGATGGACAGACTGAGAGGACGAATGCGGTACTGGAGGAGTATTTGCGGCATTTCGTCACGGCCAGCCAGACGAATTGGTTGGAACTTCTTGATACGGCGCAGTTTTCTTATAATCTGCATCGTTCTTCAGCGACGGGACAGAGTCCATTTGAGGTAGCGACCGGCTATCAACCTCTCACACCACAGGAGGTTGCTCTACAGGGTAGAGGGATCAAGTGTCCAGCTGCGTTCAGGTTTGCGAGAGAGAGGCAAGATCTGTTCGAGGATGCGGTGGATTCGTTAGCCAAGGCAACGCGAAGAATGAAGAGATACGCGGACCTGAAGAGGAGACCGTTATCCTTCGGCGTTGGGGACAAAGTCATGCTGAAGCTCACACCTCAGATCTGGAAGAAGATCAGGCGTACCGAGGTGCACCGGGCGTTGGTGCAACGATACGACGGTCCTTTCGTGGTGGAGAAGGTCATCGGGAGTATGGCATACCGGTTACAACTTCCTGAGCGATACAAGATTCACCCGGTTTTCCACGTCAGTTTTCTCAAGCCGTTCCATGAGGATCTAGTCAATCCAAGGAGAGCTCATCCCAAGCGGGCTCCACCGACTATCCGGCAACAATTTGCAAAACAGGTGGGGAGGATTTTGGAGCATAGGCAAGGTGCACCAAACACTGGAATGGAGTTTCTTATCAAGTGGAAGGGGGAACCGAGAAGCGAGGCGAGTTGGGAAAAGGCGCGGGACCTATGGCAATTTGAGGGGAGGATCAAGAAGTACCTGGCGGGACTCAACCCTCCGATGAGGACATCGGCTCTCATTGGTGGGGGAGAACTGTTACAGGGTTAACCTGAGGGACATTCGGGTACTAGGGTTTGGCGGTTGTCCCTAGCCTATCCCGTGTCCAAGGCGAATGGCCGGCGTCATTCGTGTGGTGCAACAACCTACCAGGATGTGTATCGGGCTGGAAGTGAAGTTAGGGACCGACGGGTGCTGTTGCCATCGTGTGTGTCGAGCGTCGATGGTGCATAGCGCGCGAGCGAGGACGCGAGCATAGCGCTACCGCGTACCGAGTCCAGGCGTGTGCGAGGTTACGAGCGTGACTGAGCACTCGCGTGCAGCAGCGGCGCGGGCGACCGAGCATTGTGTCGGGAGCCAGGGTGCGAGCCGAGTGGGTGAGCGCTGCGTGTGCCGACATGGGGTTCGACCCGACACCAGGCATGACTAATCTGGAGTTGAGTTTGATCTGCGGCACCTGGGTTCGAGCATGTGCGGACCCAGCGCTGGGCGTGTGCGCGTTGTCTGGAGCCTGCTGAGCAGGTGTGGTGCGTGTTGTCTAGCCGGTGCGAACCAGGAGGGTTCAGCTACCAGGCTGGGGTGCACCAGGGATGATCCAGTAATTTGCTGGAGATTCCAAGGGTTGTGGTGATGTGGCTGAAGCAAGCTTGTCCGTGGATTTGCTGATCAACGGTGGAAGGCTAGTTCTGGCACATCACTTGGTTGGTGACGTGGTTGGAGGGTGCTGAGCCATAGATCTGGAGTTGGTTGGCCAGGATCCATCACGTTGTGTTGCCCCTGATGTCCAGCCAATGTCTATAAAAGGGGGACTTCATTTGGAGTTCAGGAAGAGAACAGATCAGTGTGAGATCTGAGCATACAGCAAAGTGGGTGAGTGTCTCCTTGCGTGGAGAAGTGAGATCGAGTCGGGGTTAAGGGAGTCCGGTGGGTGTCTGCAGCCAGGCCTGGTCGGGACCAGGACTGGAACCTCCCGTGACGCTGTTGGTGCAGCCGGTGTCCCTGAATACCGAGCCACCCCGGGTCTGTACAGGAACCTCGTGCGTGTGTGCCGAGTGTTGTGAGGTAAGTTGTGGGGATTGTCCACAACTTGCTGGTAGTCAAGAAGTGTAAGATTACCTGTACCCTTGTATTCAGAGTAGTGAATTAAGGTTGGGCTGAGTTCCCGTAAAACATTGTGCGTGTGTTGGATTTGGTGACCGAGACCTGGTTGGTGATTCCTGCAACCAGGGTGCGCCGGCTGTGTTGGGTGAGCGGTGCTGGGACACACAGCACAGCGAGCTTGGTGATCGAGCAGCGCTCGAGCAGCTCGATAGGGTGTCCGAGCGTGTCCGAGCAGGACGCAGCGATTCGGGTGGGGCAAGTGCCGGTGTTGGTGCGCTGGGCGGTCGGGTACTACCGAGCACTTGTCCGGGTGTGTGGGCAAAGCCGGTGTCCGGAGGGTGCTGTGCAACAATTCCGCGGGTTGCACAGTGTTGTTGGCTGGTGGTTCCGAGGGGGAAACACGCCGCACGGGGGAAGATTAGGGCGAAAAATAAGACCCTAGATTGGACCTGTGACAGCTACCAACAAGGAAAATACGATGTTCTACCTATTATACGTACCTGACTTGCGGGTTCGTCCGACTGTAATCCGCTAACCCTAATATGAACGGGGCATAAAATTATACATTAGTATAATTTTACTCGCGTCGAAAATGCATGCAACTAAATATTTAATATATGCCACATTAATTAATTTATTTAATTCGATAAGGTTCAACACTTCTTTATTTAATTAATTATGCTATCGCGTAATTTCTACGCGATTATCTTTTATTGATCCATTATTTTACTTTACGAATTTATTATAAGAATAATCGTTTTATTTATCAAATATAACTTTTATATGATAAAGGTGAAGTCTCTATTAAATATTCCTCATAACCCTTCAATTTAAGTTAATTGCTTTTAATCAGCCGATTAATTAATTACCGTTTATCGTGATCGAAATTTATTAATTTCATGTAATAATTTATAAATTTATTATTTTGACCACTTAACTCATATTCCTTTAAATTAATTATTTCAATGATTTTAACACGAGTTGGTATTATTATTATGATTTTTAACTCAACCCATATCGAGTCAACCCGAAATTACAAAACTGCCATTCTTCTTCTTCTTCTTCTTCTTCCCGTCACCATTCTTCTCTTCACCCAAAACCAGCACCAAGCTCTTCTCTTTCGACCAAAATCTAGATCCTATCCTTCACCCATTGTCTCCCTTTCCTAGCAACCAAATTAGCAGCAACAATCAAAGGGCGACTGCACCACCACAGCGACGAACCAGCAGCCATGGCGACCTCGACCTGCTGCTATGGCGACTCAGACGTGGCCAGCAGCACCGCCCCACGCGTCCCCTTCTTCCCGCACAACAACCCAACGCCCAGAAGAAGAGAAACACTACCCTACAGCGTGGTATATGCAACTGGTCGTGACACAAACGCCATGGTGCTGTTGCTGCAATTCAGCAGGACGTGCTACCATCCTTGGCAATTTCAGCAGGACGTGCTACCATTCTTGGCTGTAAATTCTATGAAATCTCACCTTTAATTACTACAACATGAGTAAGGACGTTGATGCAGCAACTGATTAGCAAAAGATTATGACTTGTTGCTGTAATTAATCACAAACACACAAGAATTGCTGCACGGCAGCAACTTATGTTCGTGGGTGAATTCCTGGTTCTAATCCAGTTACATCCTCCCTTTTTCTTGTTGATTTCAGGTCTTAGTTTCCATGATTATCTTGTATTATAATCTTTGATCATATGTATGCATGCAAACTAAGAAGAAGAGAGGAAGAAACTTACCAAAACAATGGGGAAGCCGGCGTTTGTCCAAGGAGCTTATGTGCATGACGCCCCCCCTCCTTCTCCTTATAAAATGAAAGAAGGCCTAGGGTTTATGAAAACACACTTCGTTGCCGGGTAAATGGGTAAGTGATACGGTTCACTTTACTAGTTTAAACGGTTAAATGGTATGGTTTACTTAACCGGGTAAAAATACTTAACCGGTTAACTAATACTTTCCACTTGACCGGGTAATTGATAATTAACCGGGTAGCGGGTAAATAATTTAAATAAATTCATGGATACCAACGTTCGATCCCACCGCGTCGAATATATACATATATATATATATATATATATATATATATATATATTATATTATTGTTCAGTCTCCCAGTGGCATCTTCTGATCATGATTTCTCCATAATACCTGTACAATAGGGATCTCACTTGCTACAGAGTGTCTTAATGTTTCTACAACTATACCAAAGATATCAACTGCTCGATCATTTCCTCGTAGGTTAAATCCGACTCTAGCTCTAAATCTGCAAAGTTTGTGATAATGTGATTCTCATCTCAGTACATATCTGACTTTAGCATTGACACATGAAAGACATTGTGTACACCATCAAAGCTATTGTAGTAATGCTATTCATATATGCACAACTTCACGATTCGATCCAAATATTATAAATGAGTCCTATGAATCTATTGTGAGATCCCTCAACTTAGTCCCACATCTAATACCTACTAGGAGAAGATCCTGTCTATAAGTGGGATGGACTAGAGATCTTTAACTTCTAGGGTACACATTTTAAAGAAATGACTTAGCCCATATGTTGCACTTTGAGCTGGGTCGTTACAAATGGTATCGAGCCGACCTGGTTCAGTGTTATGATGGGATGGATTAGGGACGTTAGCTAACGCTATGGGCAGAAGGACTGATTGGGCTAGCAAGGCCAAATATAGGCATCGGACGAATTTCTAAGGTGGTTGGATTGTAAGTCCTCAACTTAGTCACATCTAATACCTACTAGGAGAAATTCTGTTTATAAGTGGAGTGGACTAGAGATCTAACTCAGGTACCATTTTAAGAAATGACTTAGTCCATATGTACATATAATATATATATATATATATATATATATATATATATATATATATATATTCGACGCGGTGGGATCGAACGTTGGTATCCATGAATTTATTTAAATTATTTACCCGCTACCCGGTTAATTATCAATTACCCGGTCAAGTGGAAAGTATTAGTTAACCGGTTAAGTATTTTTACCCGGTTAAGTAAACCATACCATTTAACCGTTTAAACTAGTAAAGTGAACCGTATCACTTACCCATTTACCCGGCAACGAAGTGTGTTTTCATAAACCCTAGGCCTTCTTTCATTTTATAAGGAGAAGGAGGGGGGCGTCATGCACATAAGCTCCTTGGACAAACGCCGGCTTCCCCATTGTTTTGGTAAGTTTCTTCCTCTCTTCTTCTTAGTTTGCATGCATACATATGATCAAAGATTATAATACAAGATAATCATGGAAACTAAGACCTGAAATCAACAAGAAAAAGGGAGGATGTAACTGGATTAGAACCAGGAATTCACCCACGAACATAAGTTGCTGCCGTGCAGCAATTCTTGTGTGTTTGTGATTAATTACAGCAACAAGTCATAATCTTTTGCTAATCAGTTGCTGCATCAACGTCCTTACTCATGTTGTAGTAATTAAAGGTGAGATTTCATAGAATTTACAGCCAAGAATGGTAGCACGTCCTGCTGAAATTGCCAAGGATGGTAGCACGTCCTGCTGAATTGCAGCAACAGCACCATGGCGTTTGTGTCACGACCAGTTGCATATACCACGCTGTAGGGTAGTGTTTCTCTTCTTCTGGGCGTTGGGTTGTTGTGCGGGAAGAAGGGGACGCGTGGGGCGGTGCTGCTGGCCACGTCTGAGTCGCCATAGCAGCAGGTCGAGGTCGCCATGGCTGCTGGTTCGTCGCTGTGGTGGTGCAGTCGCCCTTTGATTGTTGCTGCTAATTTGGTTGCTAGGAAAGGGAGACAATGGGTGAAGGATAGGATCTAGATTTTGGTCGAAAGAGAAGAGCTTGGTGCTGGTTTTGGGTGAAGAGAAGAATGGTGACGGGAAGAAGAAGAAGAAGAAGAAGAAGAATGGCAGTTTTGTAATTTCGGGTTGACTCGATATGGGTTGAGTTAAAAATCATAATAATAATACCAACTCGTGTTAAAATCATTGAAATAATTAATTTAAAGGAATATGAGTTAAGTGGTCAAAATAATAAATTTATAAATTATTACATGAAATTAATAAATTTCGATCACGATAAACGGTAATTAATTAATCGGCTGATTAAAAGCAATTAACTTAAATTGAAGGGTTATGAGGAATATTTAATAGAGACTTCACCTTTATCATATAAAAGTTATATTTGATAAATAAAACGATTATTCTTATAATAAATTCGTAAAGTAAAATAATGGATCAATAAAAGATAATCGCGTAGAAATTACGCGATAGCATAATTAATTAAATAAAGAAGTGTTGAACCTTATCGAATTAAATAAATTAATTAATGTGGCATATATTAAATATTTAGTTGCATGCATTTTCGACGCGAGTAAAATTATACTAATGTATAATTTTATGCCCCGTTCATATTAGGGTTAGCGGATTACAGTCGGACGAACCCGCAAGTCAGGTACGTATAATAGGTAGAACATCGTATTTTCCTTGTTGGTAGCCTAGGTCGGCCTGAGCCCAGATTCGACCACCATGCACGAAGTGCAACCGGGGTTAAAGAATTGACTCAGTCCGACACTGGGTCGTGTTATGTGTGTGAATCTTGTGATGCATCGATATTGTTTTGGAGTAGTGATAGCCGCCCCATAAAAAGGCTACGGCCGGGGTGAGTGAGGCACAGCGATTCCTCCATCGCACTAGAGTGCAGTGATTGCCGCCCCATAAAAAGGCTACGGCCGGGGTGTGTGAGGCACTGGCACTGAGTGCAGTGATAGCCGCCCCATAAAAAGGCTACGGCCGGGGTGTGAGTGCACTGGCACTAGAGTTGGCAGTGAGCTTCCCACAAACGGGGCATAGCGATCACTTGAGTGCAGTGATAGCCGCCCCATAAAAAGGCTACGGCCGGGGTGTGCGAGGCACTGGCACTAGAATTGGCAGTGAGAGCTTCCCCACAAACGGGGCATAGCAATCACCCGAGTGCAGTGATAGCTGCCCCACAAAAAGGCTACGGCCGGGGTGTGCGAGGCACTGGCACTGGAGACGGTAGTGGTAGCCTCCCCATAAAAAGGCTACGGCCGGGGTGTGCGGATCACATCGGACACCTCCTCCGCATTGTTTTGGACTATAGCGGAATCGCTCCACCGCATATTAAAATAAATATATGAAAATGGTGGAATGTACTTGTTTCGTTGTTATGGAGCAGCCTACACACCATGAAGATGAGCATGATCAAGAAGGCAAGGATCAAGTGGAAGAAGTTTCTAGTCCGATTAGCATGCCTCAAGGACCTATAACAAGGTCTAAATCTAAGAAGCTTCAACAAGCCTTAATTCATCATTTACAAGGCTTAGTGAATTCAGCTAGTGAAGAGTTACAAGGACATCAAAGCTTTGGTGCAAATGCAACTCAAGTTCAATACAACTTAATTCAAGTCCAAGTTACTACTAATGGGTTTAATTAAGTTTGTAATGAGCCATATATGTTATGGGCTGGCCAAATAGGCTTGGGAGAGTTATTTAAGCTTTGTATTTGGGTTTTATTTTGTTAAGTAATGGGCTGGACGAATTTGCCTATTATAAGCCCATTAGTTTTATTTAGTTTTTAGGGTTTCCTTTGTAAAGGCTATATATATATGCCTTAACCATTTTGTTGAGGGGCATCTGAAAGTTATAAGAAAAACCTAAAAGCCTTTGCTTTTATCTTTGTGTTCTTGAGTAGAATACATGCTTAAAGAAACATTCAAGTGGATTGATCATCTTTCTTGTGGAGTGTTTCGAAATTGGGATTTAGAAACAAGTTTTCTTAATTCTGATTCTTGATCATCTTTCTAAGAAATCTGAGTTCTAGCCTTTTTCTTAGGGGTTGTTGCTGAGTGGTTAATGGGGTTTTCATGTTAATGTGTTGGGGGTTCAAATATAAAAAGGGGTTCTCAAGCTTATTCATGGAGGTTCCATATCATTTGTTTTATCTATTAAACAACTTAGTGTTGTAATCACTAACGCGGAATTGCCTCCGCAGGTGTGCAGATCCAAGATT
>JAURVB010010791.1:0-45749 GCA_033002965.1 Piper betle
ATCCCTCAATTTAGTCCCATATATAATACCTATTGTGATAAGATCCTGTTTATTAGTGGGAATAGACTATAGATCTTTAACTTGGTTAACCACTTTAAAAAAATAACTTAGCTCATTAGTTTGCACTTAGGACTTGATCGTTACAAATGGTATTAGAGCAACCTGGTTCAATGTTAGATGGTGGGGTAGACTATGGACATTGGCTATGGCTTGCCGGTCATGGGTTAGAGAAGGACGTGTGCTGAGGATAGCAATGGGCCAAGTGTAAAAGTTTTGGGAACTAAATCTCCTAAGGTAGGTAGATTGTGAGATCCCTCAACATAGTCCTACATCTATTACCTACTGGGATAGATCCTGTTTATAAGTGGGAATGGACTATAGATCTTTAACTTGGTTAACCACTTTTAAGGAAATGACTTAGACCATTACGTTGCACTTTGGGCCACGTCATTACACAAACTATGCTCTCTCAATGTCTGCAACACTATCTTTAGATGTTGCTCATGCTCTTCCCTCGACAAAGAATATACTAGTATGTCATCTACAATGACGATCACAAACTGGTCCAAATATGGACTAAACACTCTATTTATAAAACTCGTTATTTGAGTCATAGTTTTATAGTCTGAGCCGGTCGGTTTGACCATTATTTTCAATCTGGTAAATTTCTAAACACTCGTATTGAGGCGAGGCCAGTCTTATGTTATGAACCATGAGAGCCATGTGTGCCCAAGCATATGATGATAACATCAGTAAAACAACAACAGAATGAGTTATCAAAATATATAAGAGTATGCTAGATTTTCTTTATTTATTTTAATTAGATTGTAGAATTATTTTTAGGCCGAATAATGCATTAGGACGTGTTACAGGCAGTTTGGGTGGGTTATTAGTTACAGAGCATGTCATTGTAATGTTGATATGTGTATTATGTTTTATGGGTTTTTTCCCTATTTTCTAGATTTTTTTGGAATTATTACGAGTTAGAATTATTTTTCTCGAGTCGGAGTCGAGTCAAGTTTTAATTACAAGACAACCACTCGTTTTTCTCCTCGACCACTCATTTTTCTCTCCAACCACTCATTTTTCTCCGGACCACTCTTTTTGCTCCCTCAACACCTTACGAGATAACTCCTAACCTTCTTCCCGATCACTCGCTTTTCCGCTCGACACCTAGTTATTCTAAACCTTTGATGGTGTCACCATCTAACCACCATCATTCTCCTCACCCAAATCCCTTCTCCTTTTTCTCCCTTCCCTCTCCCCCACGATCCTCACTCGACCCGGCCACAGCCACGTGACTGATGATTAAGTATAGGATTTTTTTTGCTTTTATTTTGAATTGTTTTATGATTTTATTATAATGCAAATCGTGTGATTGTAAATAGGTGTTGGTTTAAATTTAAATTCATGTTAACAGATGATAATAGTGAATTAGAATTTGAATTTAAATATATGTAAATAGATGTTATCTTGTTTGGATTGATGAGGAGTGTAGCATTCATGCACTATACTGGGCATTAATATTTAATCTTGTTGTGTAAGTACAAAGTAGAAACTTGCCGCCTAGGTGCGAGGACATGCTTGGAGCTTCTACTAGGTCCTTTTATGGCTCGTTTCCTGTTTTACACTTTATTCTATTGTGTATTATTTTATTATTTGTAGGACGAGTTAATTGGCGTTTTATCAGATCCCAGTTAACCTGGGCTATTTAATCAACTAGTTTTCCGGATTAGTAACCCTCGAGGATGAGATCCCTCGAGTATGTTTTTAAAAACAAGATCCACCACAAGTTGCCTTTGGGCCTATCATATAAATCCCTTCCTAGACTTATATATAGCTTCATCGAGTTTTCAGTGAGACTAGATATGAGGAAACCAACTTGCACATACCATGAGGTCGTGTTAGTCAAAGTGGGCTCTGGATTAGTGAGCGGGTTGTTCCAATCCCGAGGGATCCTGATAACTCCCATTTTGAGTTCCTCACATCCGAAGAAACGTGGAGGTTTACGGGTACTATTTAGTACAGCACATGTCTGGACTTATGGTTCAAAGGGTACTAAAGGTAAAAGGCACCTGAGAGTACTTGCTCTTCGTGCTCAAGACCAGGTGAATTATGGAGGAAAGGAAATGGCTTAGGATATACTAGTAATCCGAAGGGTCCTAAAATGAAATGCGAAAATGTTGAGAGAGACATCAGCATCACCAGAGCAGTTAGTTCGGGATGCTACCGGGTCTATAGCCTGGTGGCTCCTCAGTAGGTGCCCTTCAAAGAGTTTTGCTAAAGTACATGAATGTTTTCCTTTATATGAGAGTTAGCTCTCATAGCTAGTTTTATTTTTATTAATTCTGGACCAGTAACACTTGTTACTGACATATTTTTAAAATATATGTAAGTGATGAGCATGAGTTGGATGTGCCAGCCTGAATAGAGGAGTAGTGGTGTCTCTTGCATACACACATGTCAGACGATACAATGTTAATGTTTCATTAATGTTGTCATTATATTGAGAATAATGTGATGTAATGCAATGTGTGATAATATGATGCGATATAATATTTGCTTCAGTAGTATAATTTCTAACTTTGACATTGAATACATATGATTTAGTAAATATGTTTAGATATTATATATGTTCAACAAGGCCCAAAATTTGATCTAAAAAAGTGAATAGAATGCACAGATGGGTCGAGACCCGAGATTAAAAATGACTTATGTAGCAGATTAGAATATTGTGTGAATGTGAATGTGTGATATATTTATATATGTATATATATATATATATATATATAGATATATATTGATTTGATAGGGTAGCCCTTAATTACACTTTTAGGGGAGTCTCTGCCCGTCTTAGGTTCGGGTTAGCCGACCTAATCGTGACTAGTGACATTTCAATTCAGTTCCCGAGAATGAACCAAATTTGGAGTGTTACACTGTTCATCAAGTCCATAAATGCTATTGGAGCATTGGTCAATCTAAAGGGCATGACCAAAAACTCATAGTGTCCATATCTAGTCCTGAATGCAGTCTTCAGAATGTCTTTTGCTCTAATCTTCAACTGGTGGTATCCTGACCTCAAATCAATCGTTGAGAAGACGACTGCCAAGCTCAATTGATCAAATAGGTCATCAATGAGATGAAGAGGGTATCTATTCTTAATAGTCGCATGGTTTAGCATCCTGTAATCGATGCATAAATGCATGCTTCCATCCTTCTTCGTCACGAATAACACTAGTGCACCCCAAGGGGAAACACTCGGTCTGAAGAATCCTTGATCCAATAGTGTCTATAACAGTACCTTGAGCTCAAGAGGTGCCATATTGTATGGAGCTCTAGAAATTGGTATTGTTCCAGGCATAAGCTCGATGGCAAGGTCTACCTCTATGTCTGGCAGCAATCCAATAATCTCCTTTAGGAATACGTGAGTGAATTCTCTAACCACTAGAATCTCCTCAATGCTCGGCTTGTCCCTTAAACCACTCTGCTTAGCCAAAACTAACGCTACCATTATCAGTTCACTACCTCTGTCTAGCTGTCTCACTGCATTTTGATAGGATGTCCATCATTGTTCTCTATCAAGGCTCCTTGCTTCAACATCCAATTCATTCCAAATATCACATCAAATTCTTGTAGCTTGAACAATATCAAATTAGCTACAAGTTGTCGCTATTGAATCTCAACAGGGATATTACGCACACACTCACCTATAGCTATCACACTACTGGTGAGAGTGGACACTAATAATGAATGTCCTAACTCTTTTATCATACATCGAATTCTAATTGTGTGTACGAAATAAATGAGTCTGCGTAGCTAGAATCAAATAAAACTCGTGTAGGTACAAAGGATACTGAGAGCGTACCTATCATGACTGTCATATCCTCAAGTCCCTCTATCACAGTGGCTGCATACATCCTCACTGGATGCTGCTGTATTGGGGTAGGAGGTGCTACTAATGGTGTAGCCTAATTCTAAAGCTAGTGGTGCCTGTTACCTACCTCTCTCCTGTCTAGCTTACCCTACAACCATGTACCCTCTCGGTTCTAACCCCTTTGCTATTGTCCCGGTGGTTGTTGGTCTCCGCCTCTCTGGCCTTAACCTTAGCCCTGTTAGCCTCTCTGCTAGGGAGCTAAGAGTGCAAGTCTTTGTGGAGGCACTGGGAGCGTCAACTATTGGGTCTAGCCAGTTGGAAAAGTAATAGCTTTCTGCCTTGATTAACCACTACTATAACACAGCCTAGTGCCTACTCTGTAGTCTGTAGCTCGATGTCATGGTTGACCACAACTATAACAAACATTCATGCCTACTTTGCATTCACCACTATGATGATGTTGGCAATTCTGACAAAAGGGTGCTCTGTAGCCCTAGACTTGGCCATGGATAGCCCTCATGGCAACTAGTGCATCTATTCGATATTTCTAATGGTGCGTGTATTCGACATTTCTATTGTGCTCCCTGCTCTAGCTAATATGACCTTGGATGTTGCTGCCTATGGTCAAAACCCCGACAAGGTCTATAACTTGCTTTGCCTTGTCTACAGCCCTCACAACCTCATCGAAGGTAGCAAACTTTCTATCCAACTAGGCCATCCTGATCTCATGATGGAAGCTTTCATAAAATTATTCTATCCATCTTCCTTCGGTGGGGACCAAATCTAGTGGAAATCTCTCCAAAGCTCTAAGCCCAGTCCATATTGCACCACCGTCATGGATCCTTGCCTCAAGGTTTGGAATTCTTGCTCCTTCGTCTTCCTGACATTTGGCAAAAAGTATTTTCCATCGAATTCCACTCTAAATTCCTCCCAAGTGATGTCGTAGGGTTGACGGTGAACAAATGTGGAATTTTGCACTGAATCCCACCATACTCTAGCTTCATCCTGGAATGCCCCTATAATGATGCGTATTTTATGCTCTGTAACGACCCGGCCCAAAGTGCAACGTAATGGGCCTAAGTTATTTCTTTAAAATGGTTAACCAAGTTAAAATCTATAGTCCATTCTCACTTATAAACAGGATCTTCTCCCAGTAGGTAATAGATGTGGGACTAAGTTGAGGGATCTCACATGCTCCATCGGGCAGCCCATACTACCAAATACTCTTATGGCCGATGATATCCACGGGAATGCCTCTTCCGCATCCAACTTCCCAAAGAAAGGTTATCCACCATTCTTCACGAACCTTTCATACTGCCACAGCTCCAAATTCTTGGCATCCACTAATCTGTTCGGTCTTTCTCCTAGCTCATACGGTAGAAACTGTGGTCCTATAACTTCTAGTACATTGTCACATCTTGTAGCACCACTTCCACCTACAGTCTGCCCGCTACCTGCTAGGCGGGTCTATTGACATTCGATCTCATTCTTGCCTGAAGTGGGTCAATTAGAGGAGCCGTTATTGGAGTAGCCCTTTGTTGCAGCGGTGCAGGAGGAGGCCGCGACGGAGAGCCCATGGAAATTGTTGGCTCTCTCGTGCCTCTTAATCCACTGCTGGTCTCTTCTCAGCTCTGGCTACTGAGAGAGCTATCTGCCTAAGCTCTCTCCTGAATTCCTCTTGGTTTTGCTAAATCTGTATTTGAACTTTAACTAACCTAGCAATCACTGCATCCCTCTTTTATCAACTACTTCTGCCACAATGACTGTCATAGTGATTGTCTCAGTGATAGTTTTCATTGCTTCGACTAATTGAAACTAGCTCACTAACCCCTTCTAGTGGCACTATGGTCCTCGGTTGACTAGAGGCTACGTCACTGTGACCATGGTCGAGACTCTCCTACCTGGGCAATGGAGGGGATGGGGACCTGATTTGCACCTTACGATTTTGGTAACCATCCTCCTGGTATTCCCTACTCTAATCTAATCACCCTATCACACCATTGTTTGGTAAGAAAATATGCAAACTAAAAACATTAAGACAGAAAAATAACTATCGGTACAGCTCGAAGTAGCTCTCGTAAAACATGTAACCTATAATGCATCTACCTTCTTAATCAACCAAGAGTTAGCTCTCATACCACGTCTGTAACACCCCATTTAGGTTCACCTATGAACCAACCAGGAAATGTTACCAGCAACCGAATCATTTGCTAATCTACTTGATTCGGTTAAGCTGACCCGGTTCTACCCTCGGCGTCTTAAGATGGTGATGTCACATGCAAAAATGGATGAGATATTTGGGTTCTATCATTGTCCTACATGCATGCCATGATGTGCAAACAAATAAACAAACAAACCAAACAAATGAAAAGTTCAAAAGAAATATTTATTTTGAAAATGAAACGGACAAAGTCTCCCCTAAAAGTGCAATAGAGGCCTCCCTGTCAATAATGAACGATATATATTTAGCAATAAAAATTGAAAACACCGTCTAAACCCAACATTATTTTCACATTCTAGTTATCTTCACTCCGTAGCTCACCCTGTTCATTTTCCACTTTCCATTTGCATTCACATACGAAATATCTTTAGCAGTTTACAAAGTATCATTCAAATTCATTATCCACACAATTCAATCCAACACCAATTACAGCCGGCAGGTACATGTGTGTGCGATTTCATTATTGCTCATCTGCAATCCCGACGGTGCTCATTCCTCGAGATTCTTACCTACATATATATTATAAAGACGTCAGTAACGAATGTTACCAATTTAGAAATAACTAATAACAAACAAACACAGTAAAGCTTACCCTCTTGTTCAATAAAAACCTCATATTCTTCCTCAAGAACTCTTATAAGGGCAATAATGGGAGCCATTGACTTTGGGCGGCAATGTCCCCTTTCCATATCATTCTCTTTCTTTGCTATTTAAACTATCTCTTTGTGCGAGAAAATTATTATCTTTCTTCTCAACCCTTTACATCCTCCGTATTACTCCTAGTCCTGAGTACAGAGGTCGAATACTCTCAGGCATGTACCTTCAGTACCTTTTTATGCCGCAAGTCTAGACATGTGTTGCACAATAGTACCTGTAAACCTCTACACTTCTCTGGGTTTGAGGAAATAAAAGGTGGAGTTTTTAAGATCCCTCAAGAATGGAGTGGACACTCACCAATTCCAGAGCCCTCTTTGACAAACACACGTCCTATCTTAAGATGTAGCCATCATTTTCGCTCATCACACATCTCACTAAAAATGCGAAAACTACATATATATATATAGGCATGGGTAGGGAATTCAGTATAATAGACCCAAAGGCAACGTGAGTTGGATTTGAGTTTAAAAAATAAACTCGAGGGATCTCATCCTCAAGGGTTATTAATCCGAAAATACAATCGGCTAAATGGCCCGTATGGAGTGGGATACGATAAATCCACCACTCGACACATCCTCTTTCTTGATAAAAACAAAACACAATAGAATGAGACAATAAATTGGGATTGAGTCATAAATGGACCTGGTAGAAACTCCAATCGTGTCCACGTGCCTAAGCGGCGAGCTCCTACTCGGTACCTACACATCAAACTAAAAGCTAACGCCCACTAACTGAATGATGCATTGATCATCCTATAGCATACACACACCATATCATACATCAATCACACATAAGTTTTCCTACATTACATTGCATTAGATTATGATAGTTACTTAGTTTACCTAATTTGTTTCTTAGCATCCGTTTTAATACAATTCAATCAAGCAAAATTCATATTTATATTTACAATAAAAATATCTTACACGACAATTCATCAATCCTAAAATGTTGTGCTAACAATCATCGATTTTAAATAATTAAATCAAAAAAATTATGCCTCACATTGTCAGTAATCGGCAACAGCTATGGTTTCGTCGTGTGTCTCGAAGCTCGAATTTGGTGTCGATGGAATCAAAAATTTGATCGGGTTCAACTAAATGAGCTCAGTGGAAGATCTGGCAAAATACAGTGAATCCTATTTTCTAATAGTTTTAGCGGTTTTTTGGCGGTTTCTGGTAGTTTCTGGCAACCTTCCGGCGATTTTCTGGCAATTGTTGCTGGCTGCAGCTACTAGTGGGATGGTGGAGGTATGGGGTACCGTTCGCACCGGCTCAGCAAGCCCCACACATCTACGGCATCAACGAGGTCGACAGAGGTGGTAGCTTGCTGAAAAAGGCAAAATAGGGCTGTCCTCGGTGGGGTATGGACATCTGACCAATCTAGGCGGTGCTAGGCTCCGCTCTGGTCAGGGAAGCTCGTGGGAGGGTCGGAGATGTCAAGGCAGCAACAGTTGCCAACGGCGGGATTGGCAATGGGAACGCGGTGCAAAGGGGTGCTTAGGGCGGCATGGCGGGGCTCGGCGATGGGTTGGCATCTACGGTGGCGAGCACAAGGGTATGGGCAAGGGTTTTGGAGGGGGAAGGAGTCAAGTAGAGAAGAAATGGGTCAGTGGCAATATAATAAATAAAAGTTGACTTGCTTCTGATTAAAATAAAAAATAATTAACTAACTCATAATAAATCCTAAAATATCTAAAAATAAGAAAAAATCCTATAAAATATATTATACACCATAACACCACAATGACATGTTCTATAACTAATAGCCCACCCAAACTGCCCTATAACGCGTCCTAATGTGTTATTCGGCTTAAAAATAATTCTACGATCAAATATATAATATATATATACACTGCATACCTTCGTATATTCTCAACTCATTTCTCACCATCTTTCCTAAATTATCATTATATATTATGGTACACCTGACTCTCGTTGCTCATAACTCACGACTAGCCTCGACTCAGCACACATTTCATGAAACTAACTCAATTCGAACCAACAGTTGAACCAACTAGTTTGTTAATGTAAAACTCTAACTCAAGTCACAGGTTTTACACATTTGATATTTATAGCCTATTCAAACCTTAGTCTAAATAAGAGGGTTTAACAATAATGAATTCATAGATCTTAATACATCTTAGATTGAAGTTAATGGAGGATACACCCGAGATATTAATATTCGAAGTTAATGACTTGTAAGATAGTTAATTAGACTCAAAGTGGATAATTAAATAATTGAAATTCCATCGTCTTACTTACGGAGAGTAATAGTTGCGTTTCTCTTTTATAAATATCTTATCAATAATTAATTTAAGTGAAATAAAATCTCTACCATATTATTTGCACATTGAGAAAACTCAATTCTTAAATTAGGACTTTTTATATAGAATTAAGTCAGATAAAAATCTTAAAAATTAATTTCCCCTTAATCTAGATAATTTGGCTTCATAATCTAATTAAGGGATTAACCATTCCTCGTGGGACCAGTGCTGGAATCATTCAATATATTACTTGAACATAACCGGTACATTTAAAAATTACAATAAATTTATATCAGTATACATGAGGTGTGAATGTATTTTATATATTGTTACTAAGATTTTAGTATTTAAATATAGGTCATTGATGCATTAGGACGCCTTTATTAGAACTTTTTAAGTGCTTGAGTAGTTTCTAGATGCATACCGTTCAGCGGATGTTGCTTCATTTAGCTTTAGACTAGACTCGTATCTCGGACTTAGATTTGATGGAAAACCTATTTACAACCTCTTGGTTAATTATTTATGGCTATTTGATTTTATTCGAACCCGTTGATGGGCCACGTCAGAGACGGAGGTGAGAATAATCATTTTGACCCATTTGACCATCATACATGGCTTCTTTGTCCAATGGGACCTATTTGAAACCAGTTTGGCCAAGTTGGGCCCCCGTTTGACCCACTTTCCCTCAATTATAGGATCACATATTTTTTAACCCAACTTCAACCTCTCACCAGATTTGAGCCTTTCTAACATGTATTCAAACTTTCCCACCTCCTTTCTCTTCTAGGTAATTGAAGGCTATAGAAAACTCTATTCTTTCACCTTTGTTTTCTCCTTTGCACTGCACTGCATCTATCATGTTCATTGTTGTTCGTAATTTTTAATGTTTTTATTAACTTACCCATCATCAATATTCTTTGAGGTGTTAAACGAATAATTTGTTTGATTTGTGATCTTAATTAGCTTTTTCCATTGTTAGCCTCTTAAGCTGGACTAAACACGTGCTAGGCCACTAGACCTACAAACAGATAATAAAAACTTTGATGACAAAAATTTTTAAAGGTAGGTGAATTATGATATTTTTATAATAAATCACAACCAATATATATTGGGGTAAGAGTAAAGGGGACCAAGAATTGGAATAGAGTAAAGGGACATCAACCCGCAGATGATGGGGCACAAAAGAATTGGAATTAAGGATTAATGAACAATGGCTTGTTCACGTGGAAATCCTTGAACGACCTTGAAATGTATCATGCACCGGCGGGATTTGGATCTGGAACGGGTCGAACGAACTGTCCATTCCGGTAGTTAAGAGGCCAGTGGTCAAAATTGCTTTCATCAGGATGGATGTTCAATTCTTTCTTCTACTTCAAGGCAGGTCGCTTTCTTGTTTTTCTCTCTTCCACCCAAGCACTTCTACTTTGACTGAAGCCATTTAATGTAAGTGGATTATTTAGGTAGCATACCAGAAGCATATTGACAGTCAATCCCCAACTCTTTTTCTTCCTAGATGGGAGGCACTTGCATACCAGCTCTACCGTTGAGAAGCAGGGATTAAGAACAATGGATCGCATGACTGGAAACATAAACGTGAATGCAAAATGTGACGCCAAGATTGCCTTCTCGGCCATGGCGCCTCCTGCATTCGTATTCTCCATAGAAAACGAAGAGAGAGAAGACATGGAACATGATATTTATTCATGCCAAACAACCATGTTATATTATAACCTAATACTGTTTTAACTCAACACTGATTTTTAATTTTTTACGCATATTGTTACAAAAGTCATAATAGAAGTCACACCCCCATGAAGTCTTAAGATTTTTAAAATTATACCGCACCTGTTTCGTAAAAGTTTCACCGGACAGAATTTAACTTCAGAACACACTTTTGAAGTTGTGGTAGCTTTTTGCTGTTATCGTCTTGAGAGAAACCAAAGAAAATTATATTCGTTATAATTTTTATATGCAGAGGAAAACAATATAACTTTTCTAGCAAGGAAATGATCATTACTGACTGCTTCTGTGAAGTGATTAGGAATACAACCGCTCCATCAGTTGCGACAAAGTTCATGCGTTTTTCCGGAGATCTATTTTTTTCTGAGGTATATTTATGCTCAATAGGACGAAAAAATGAGGAAGAAAACGCAACAAAATCCTAGGATAAAATCTTCCTTTTCCTGACCCAACTTTCCTTCTGACCTCTTGGGGTACACGATTACGTGACCCAAAATTCTGCAATAAGGCATTCACTCACTCCGCACAGAAGCATATTTTTCTGCCAGTCGGGCAGATTTCATTATCTCATGCATTAGCATCTTGAACTTTAGGCTGTAGTCACCTCCACTGCAAAAATAACAAAAAAAAACCCAATTAAAACAGTGTCTAAACAAAAGTATTCTCCGAGATTTTGGCACACCCCTCAACAATTTTCTTAATCTAACAAGCTAGATAGTTTCGAGTCAAATGTTATGGCTACAGTTGGATATAGAGCATCCAGATTTAGAAAACAGAAAATATATCCATGCTCAAGTATGGCATAAGCATTATGAACATATGACAGGCAAAATTAAGCATCAGACAGTCAGTCATCATCTCTCGAAATGGGAGGATAAATTATGATACAATTACTTCTCAAGAGGTTGCTGCTTGTGACCATTCAAACACAGCAAAAATATACACCTAGGCTCAACATGTATCCAAAAAATAAAAATAAAAATGCCACAACCTTATATGGTTCAATGAAGCAACTGCCCGAAGGGCGCTCCAGTATCATATCTTCATTTCTATCCAATTCTTGCTTCACAGCATCCGCCTTCAATTTGTGGTTAATTGTCTTCTCCAAAGGTTCAGCCAGAGAGTCCAGTACTACAAAAAATGAAAGACACAAATGAATCATGAACTAACCCACATAAGCAGGGTGTAAGACCATGACCAAATAAATGAAAGATTGTCCAACCCGCAAGAACAGCAGATGGACATTTATCTGCAAGCTTTGAAAGGATAAGATGACAAGGCATTTTAACATCATAATGATCTGCAGTAAAGAAGAAAAAGGCAACCATTATTAAATGACCAACAAAATATACAGTAAGAATGTTGCTAAATTAATTATATAATAAACATAAAACCAACATTAAGTTCTTACCGTGAAGACCAGATTTAAGGTAAGGGGTGATAAAAGTTGATGGATTAATGAGATCAAGGCAACTGTCCAACAAGGTATCTACACATTCAAATGCTGCCTTTCGAAGTTCCAGACCATCATCTACCGTATGCTTAAAAGGACCTAGGTCAACAGTCCTTATCAACTCTTCCTGTTAACAACCAATAAAAAAAATTCTAAACAGCAGCACAAAAATGATTGAACAAGGAGTTACTCTATTGAGATCCGATTTGAGCAAACAGACTATGAAATGCTAAAATGCATTACTATAATATAGGACAAAGGCAATGAAATATTTGATATAAAGAATATATCCAGCAAAAGTACAATCAATCCAACGTACAATCATACATTTGTTTCTAAACATATGCTTCTGTGAGCAACAGACTGCCATGATGTCAAAGGTCATACACATGTTTCTAAACCTAGAAGAAAAATCCAGATTTGATGGTGGATGGCACCCAAACTCTACTACCCAGAAGCAACCCTCTGGAAACCAGCAATACAAGCTTTCCTATCAAGGCTTATACATTTAGAAGCAAAACTCGTGTATGAAACGATGAAAAACTAATATTTTTTCTCTAAAAGGTTAGCGTTTTCCACTAGGCTTAGACTATACAAACACTAAAATGTGGTGCTTTAAGGGCAACTTTCAAATTACAATCAGTGTGGATAATTGTACCTTGACTACAGTCTGATCATACAGAAGGGGTAATAGTTCTGGGAGAAGACCCTTGACAAGGCTTGGTTTGTTGTGCGCTGCTGTACTCAATGCCAACACAGCAGCACGTCGCACATGCTGCCATTAAAAAATATATCAATATTTTCATAAAGATGTCAAGCATTTACAGGAAAATCTGAATTAAACTACTATGAAAGGTATTATCAGTACCCGGTCTACATCTTTAATTAACATTAAGAATGAAGAAATCTCTGCGTGTAAGATTTCATCAATCTTTTCCGCCTTCTCAACAATGGAATATTTTATAGCAATCACTACTGTTGCCCTTGTAAACGTTGTTGGGCTTGCAGTTCGTACCTTGAATAGGAAAACGGTAAGAAAAAATATTAGCATGCTTTATATCATGTCCACTCAAACAACTTTCCATCAAATAAAATAAGTTGACCTCACTACAAGCATAGGTCTTAATTGCACATTCAGGTGAAAAATTTTCATGAAGTGCAAACCAAGGTTTGCAATATTGGATTTCCGTTTCGTTTCGGAACTTGGTAAATCTGAAATTTCGGAGAAATATTTGAGAAATTTCATAGAAATTTGGAATTCTAAATGTGTAAATATGCATTATAGATACATAAATTGTCATGTAAACAACATATAATACATAAATATATAAATTTGATGTAGAAAAGACAACATAAGCCGATGTATTTAAAAACGTAAGGCTGATACACTTTTAAGTGCACATAAATATTAAACCATGTAAATACTATTGGTCAAATATTTTGAAATATAACATTTAATAGAAATAGGGCATGACACTTAACAAAAGAAGACATAGCACTCAATCAGTAGAAGTGGATCGATATAACCACCCTGGTATAGGAATAAGAATTCCGCTTCACCCCCTATTTCCATTTCAGCAGTCAGCTGAAATAGGAATTCCAGCGGAATTCCGCAGGAGTTACGAGGAATTGCAAATCATGGTGCAGACTAAGCTTCACTTCACCAAACTTTTCTCTTTCAACACCAATAGGCACCTACTTATAGCGTTGTCTAGCATCCATATCAAAATTTGCACCTGTATTATTGCCATCTTATAACTACAATTTTCAAACCCAACTTTCCACCATTAGAGCAAAGTCAGTCTTACCATGGTCTGATAAAATTCACCTTTCAAACTTGATTAGATATGTCTTATAACAAGACAGGCATGTGATAGGCCTCCTTTTCAACTATCCAACAATGAACTGATGGGAAATACCTAAATTGTATGAGAAGTTTCAATTCAGACAAAAAAGTGTTAGGTGGGGTCTTAGTTTATCTTCTTTGTTGATTACAGCATTCATAAGCAGCTTTCAATGAATTTATCCCTCGGTGTTGATTTCAGCAAGAACTCTGGTGTTGTCCCAATGATTGACTTTTCAACTACATCTCATAAATCCTCTCTCCGTTGTTCTCTATTACTAAACTATATATATCGCATTTCCTTATTCCCTCAATACTTTATATTGAATAAAAGAAAAATAGCGGATTTTTTTCTTTTCATTGCTGTTCAAACCAGGTATCTCAGCTGCAAAACTAACATAACTTAGAGTTAGTGGTGGACAATTTGATTACTAAATTGTTTCTTTTTACCCAGATGATCCTCTAAAATATATATCATTAATGATCTTATGGTGGTTGTTTTACAAATGTGCCACTCCAGTTCCGTGACAAGCCATTCATTGCCCTCTTAACATGCTAGGCTTAGCAAGTGGATATAACTAACGTTAAGGCTTGACCCTCTGGAAAATTACGAGTGAAAACCAGTGCCCAGCTTCAAATAATACTAAACTATGTGACTCTGCTAAGCAGTCATTATTTACTTCTAGAGTAAGATTAAGCATCTATTACTTTGCACATATCAACACAGGATCCCAGTGATCATGACATTTGTAATGGTCAAAGCACAAGGAGTAAATTCCTTTCAGGTTGCTTTCACAAGCTTGGCTTGATCCTTGGTTGGATCATTCTCCGTTGTAATCCAAATTTGGGAATATAACAATCACAAATCTTGGGAGAGTTGTTATTCACACCCTCTCAGATTCGATGATCAATGGATCTTGGGCGTTTTCAGCTGAAACTTTTTCTACTAAAGAGGCTTTGGCTTTTTTAAAGCAACAGATCCCACCATCCTCCATCTCTTGTGATAGCAATATAGATGGTTCCCTCTAGTCTTCAAGAATTGTGTTGGAATTTTCTATTTGCTACTGGTGACCACGTCCTCAGGCTCAAGCAATTTAAACACAGATTAAACATACTTTCATTGTCTGGCTTGTCATGTCAAAAGAAATCTCAACATAAGATATTTTGCAAAAGAGAGGCTTCCACCTTGCCAAACGTTGTTCTTTGATCATGGAATCAAAATCTTCCCAAGACTATCTCTTCGTTAATGCTTGTAAGCAAATATAGAGCCAAATTCTTTCCAACTTACATATTCAAAATCGGGTACTTAGGCCAACTTGAGGGTCAATAAAGTCAATTCCAATATGGATCAAATTTCCTGAACTTCTAATTCAATATTTTGGAGTTGAAAGCCTATCAATGTTGGCTAGTACTTTAGGGATCCCGCTATTTGCTGATAAAGGAACCGTAAATAGAACTCCACATGCTTTTGCCCCGAGTATATATGAAAATTAATTATACTTTCGTGTTTCCTACATCCATTATGTTGATGAGAGATGATAGCTCCTCTTTCAACCAAAAAGTAGATTATAAATAGAAACCTAAGATTTGCTCCAAATGTAACTGTTTGGATCATGTAGACTTGGCCCTACATGGCAAGAATGAGAAGTCATTTAGACTTCAAATATTCCTCAAAATAATCCCCTCTAATTGCATACTTCTGTGTCGACCAGCTCTTACACTTCAAACAGCGAGCTAAACAAAGTCAACAGGTTCCTCCATTAATTCTTGCTCAGGCTAACCACCCACTTGCTTTAGTTTAAGATTGTCCCTCCAAACCCACGATGTGACGCTCAGATTTTCATTGAACCAGTATCCCCCCACAAGAGACTGCGGCTCCTCTCTTTGATTATGAAAGTCAAAATGGGTGGGAATGTAGTGACATAGCAAATCAGCCCGAAACTACAAATTTTTTTCAAGTGTTGAAAGTCAACTTGAATTTCAAAATCTAAGGTGGTTGCTAAGAACAAAGGGGACAAAACCTCCCTTTCTTTCTGACTAGTTTGAAAGCTTCAAATGCTCGTGGTCTCTCTCGCCGATCATAGAGGGGTTAGATGTCTCCAATCTATCAATTCAAGAAAATATAACCCTCTTTAGTTGATGTGAAACAAAAATTAAAGCAAAAAATTTCCATAAGCTCCAAAAAATTTTATTAGCAAATGGAAAATTGAGCACAATTATTCTACAGACCCCTCCGGTCGCAATTTAGTTTTATGAAACCCTGCAATTTTTCTACAAATATTAAAGCCTCCAAACTATAAGAGAGTGATCAATTTATCCACTATCAAGTGTTGAACGTTCGGGATGGATTTGAATTTTACTTCAGCATGGTTTATTCTTCAAACTCATACCAACAGAGATGAGTTATTACAAAATCTTTCATGTGTCAAACCCTCTATTCAGTTTCCTTGGATATTCTTGGGCCACTTCAATTGTATTAGAAGTAATAACGAGTGTCTGAGTAGTGTTGATGTTCCCCATTGGCATCTTGAATAATTTATTAATTTTATATTTTCAGTGGATCTCATTGATATTCCTTGAAATTCTAATTTTACATTGAGTAATAAGCATATTGATGACAGTATTGTTTCCGGTAAACTTGATAGAGGTTTTTGCAATGATCTTTGGATGATGAAATTTCCCAACGGGTATATCAATGATCTATATCCAAGATCCTCTGATCATTCTCCTATTCTCTTTAAGCTTGGGCGCCCGCCCTTTAGTTTAAAACTATTTCGCTTCTTTACTATGTGACTTAAAAATAACTCAATCAAGGCTATCGTTTAACATGCATGGTCTGCCCACATTGTTGGAAATTCTCAATTTATTCTTTTTATAAGGCTCCAAGGTGTTAAAGGGCCTTCAAAACTTAGAATATTGAGGTTTTTGGCAAAATTAATAATAGATTGAGCAAAGCTCAATTGTTCCTTCAAGATGCCCAACAAATGCCTCCATGGATCATACAAATACTTCATTGCTTGAAAACAAAAATTAGCGCGTCTCAATTTGCTTTAAGAGGAAGACATTGAAGAAAAATTCTACAGACAAAAATCTAGAGTAAATTGGTTGAGAGAAGATAGAAATTCTCGATTTTTCCACTCCACGGTTGCCTCTCACGTCCTACCTAAGAAATCATATTCATAAGATTGTGGATCCACATAGGAATAAGCTTTTCGATCTTCATTCTATTGGGTTTGAAGCGGAGAGGTTTTTCGAAGATTTGTTTACCCCTTCATCTTATGATCTTCCTTCATCTATTCATTTCCGACGCAAGTTGACTCATGAACAAGCTTCTATGTTGACTAGTGGGGTGGCAACAAGGAAATTGAAGCTACTATCTTTAGAAGTCCAAATAATAAAACTCCAAGCCCAAATGGTTACGTCAAAGAATTTTTTTTTTGGGATATTGTTGGTAGAGACATTATATTACCCATCAAATACTTCCTCAAACAAGGTAAACTAATCCGACCACAAATCACTGCTTCCTTTCCCTCGTTCCAAAAACTCCAAATGCCATATCTTTTTAGTGCTTCAGGCCTATTTCTCTATACAACTTCGCCTAAAAAGCATCTCCAAAATTATGGCTTCTCGGCTTGCTCTCATTTTGCCTTCTTTGATTAGCTTAAGTCAATCAGCATTTTTTAAGGATAGGTTGATAAATGAAAATATTTTATTGGTCCACGAACTAATGAGAAATTTCTACCACTCAACAAGATTAAAAAGGTTTTATTACAAGGTTGATTTGAGAAAGGCCTTTGATAAAATTAAGTGGGATTTCTTATTTTTGGTCCTTCACAATTTGGGGTTCAACAATGTTTAGATTGATTGGATTTCTGATTGCGTTACCACTCCATCCTTTAGTATTTTGATAAATGGATGCAATTTTGGTTTTTTCAAAAGCAAGAATGGTCTTCGACAGGTTGTCTTATTTTGCCCTCATCTTCATTCTTTGTAAAGAAACACTCTCAATTATGCTTGAATCTATGGTATCAAAAGGTCTTATCATTCCTCCTAAGACAAAGAATGCTCCAAGTGTTTCTCAATGATCTCTTAATTTTCTCTGAAGACTCCTCTCTTGATCACTTAATATTTGCCTTTAATATCTTCCAAGGGTTAAAAGCAAATATTATGAAAAATGTCATATTCTTCTCTCATGCTAGCGTCCATAATGAAGACATTTATGATTTGTTCGGCTACCACATTGGATTGCTCCTTATTCATTATTTGAGTCATTTTGTGTCTCTCTCATTGATAAGATCAGAGCTAAGATTCAAGGATGGAAATCATATCTACTATCTTATGTCGGCCACCACGAATTCTTAAAATCCGTCCTAAATGACATGTCTCACTATTAGACCCCTATCTTTACACTTCCAAAGCGTGTTTTAAAGCACACTATTAATTTTTTCTCTTCGTTCTTGTGGAGAGGGAATATTGATGCCAGGGGTTTCCACAATATTAACTGATGTAGATTTGCAAGCCTATATCAAAAGGCGGTCTTGGTATCCAAGATGTTTCTAAGGTTAACAAAGCTAAACTAGCAAAGTTATTTTAGCAAGTGTTAAACAAATAAAAATAGTTTGTGGGTGAAGTGGATTCATGAAATTTATTTGCATTGTGGATCTATATAGACTGTAAGACACAAATTGCGAGTCTCATGCTTGAAACAACATTATTTCCTTAAGAGAAAAAATAGCCTATGGTTGCTTCTATAGAATTGCCAATGGGATGAATACGTTCACTTGGCTTTACCCATGGCTTAATCATTGCCCCCTCATCCAAAGACTCCGTCATCGGACTATTACAAATCATGGGTGAAACACCTCTACACTATATCTCAATCCATTATTCAGGGTTCTTAGGCCCTCGTTTGTGACACTACGAGCACAAAGAATTTCTAAACTTTTTAAATGAAAATACTCCTTTCTTATCTCATGCGAATAATAGCATAGGGTGGTTATCCTCTACAAAAAAATTTCTTTCAAGAGTTATTAGAATTTCTCGAGACTTCCTTCTCACAAAGTGTCCTGACACCTTGTTTAGTCTAAATACCGAACAAACTAGCATGCGTTCATTACTTGGTTGGTCATGTCAAATGGGATCTTTAACTCTAAACAATCTTCGAAAGAAAGACTCCATCTCCCTATCAGATGCTCTCTTTGTGAGGCTTGCCTAGAAGTTAGAAACCATTTATTCTTTGAGTACTCCATAATAAACAAGTTTAGAAGCTGGTCCTTAAAAACTGTCACAGCTCCATTAAGTCAACTCCTTCGATGAAGAGATAAATTAGCTTCTTACCTTTTGTTTACAAAACAAATATACAAGTCTCTTCCTGAAACCCCTTTTTGTTGCTCACGCCTCTTCCATTTAATACGAGCAAAATAAAAAATATATGAAGATCTCAAAATGCACTATGGTTTGTTGGCTATATCCATTATTGCTCATGTACCAACTTGCTTGAAAAATCCTAAACTACAAACAGACAATTATTGATCATTGTGATTTCCTTCTCGATTTTTGATGTAACACTGTAAGGACTCTTTAGAGCCTTTTCCACTTTGTATTTCTTTGCCCTTTGGGGATTCTTGAAATAAAATTTTACTTTATCAAAAAAACTGTAAATTCCTTAAGAGTCTTCTAGTTGTAATTTTTTTTCTTTAATTTTTTCCCTTCGGGTGGGCGAAATTGATCTTCATCCAAAAAAGAAAAGAGAAGAAGAAAAGAAAAGCACAAGAAAAATCACAAGAGGATGTTCTTAAAACAAAAAAGATAATTGTATGATAAATCACAAGAACGTATTATACCTTAAGTGTCGGGACAAGCTTCTTTGGATCAATGAGTGCAAGTTTACCGAGGCATTCAGCGACCACATTACGAATACCTTCTTCCTCACTTTCACAGTGGTTGAAAAGTAAACTCAATATCTTCTCAATGTAAGGATCATGAAAATTAGCCGTGCTAGCTCTATCAGCAGAATATCTAGCAATGACCTGGGAATTAACTTGAAACAATTAATCCAAATAAATACAATTGTTTGAAATGATTCATCATCTGAATGCAAACCTCTTTCAGGGAATGGAGCAAAAGATATTGCTTTCTTTGTTGATTATCAATCTGATCCAAGATAAAAGGCAAATATTTGGACAAGTTCCCAACAGCTATGTTTCCAAGCGCATAAGATGCTGCAGCTTTTATCTCTTCAAAAGGTGATTGGAAAGAATCAATAACAATATTTTCTATCATGGGATGAGACCTCAAATCTCGTCTCCTACCAATTTCACCTAAACACAGCAGGGCCAAGTGCTTTCTAGCCTGCATTGAAAAGCGATAACCAACAGTAAAAATAAATGGAAAATCATGACTTTCTAAATAACAAGATTATTCAATAACTTCTTGACAATGCCAGGGATAATTACATCAAACATATTTGCAAAGGTCAGTAAAGGGCATATGCTGTAGTACATTTATATGTATGAGAAACTAAAAAGAAATTGGGTCCAATACAACGCAGAAGATATTAAACAAAAAGAATGTCCACTCTATTTGATGCAGACCACAAATAGGCTGCAAAATTGGAAAGAATAAATTTGAACAGACAAGTAAGATATTGATTCTTATCTCAAAATGGACAAGGCAAAAAATTTGAATCTAATCAGCCTTTCTTACGATTAACATTCAGCTCACCTAATTAACTCAATCAGAATCTTAGAATAGCCATTTGTTAGAATTCTCACATGCTTTATATATTATTTCTGTTGCTGGCTGCTTTAGGTTGAAAAATTATAACCAACTGATGGACAAAAAGGAATCCACTCCACATAAAACAGACCAGAAATGGCCATCACAGTTGGCAGTAACTGGTCAGTTTGAAATCAATACTTACCTAACCATGTACAAGGCAAAAACACTAAATCTAATCAGCCTTTCCTATTATTAACATCCAGCTCAACTGGCTCACCCAACCAGACATTTTTCTTCAGCATAATATGCTTCATGCATAATTTGTGTAGCCACTTGCCTAAGGCTAGGAAAATACTATGAACTAGTAAAGTTTCCAGCAAACAAGAGTACTCTAAGTTGCATTCCACTGCCAAGACTGCACTCACAAATGACGCAACACCAACAATTAGATGGTGTCATGGTTTGCCATCTCAAATCTAGCTTCCGTCAAAGAAGACCAAGAGAAAAGATTTAAGAGAGACCATGAATGACAACCTTCCTCATTGCGAGGAATGGATATTTAACAACTGATGCCGACATCAACAATGAAAAGTTGCCAATGTTTGCCATCTCAAATCCCATTTCCATTTTAGAAGGTCCAAGAGAAGAGACCTTAGAGAGATTGAGATGTGGCTGTTTTACAAGGTGATCACCTTCTGGAAGGTAAATTAGAGAAATGATGATACAATCTTTGCCTTCTCTAGGAGAACGTCCACACTAGTATTCTTCATCTTGTAGAGATTAACAAAGAGGACAATATTGAAGAACATGCTTTGAAAAGAAAAATAAAAACTACCAATGAATTGGAGAAAACACTTAGATTTATCTTGAGAAGAAACTGAAGGGCAACTAGCGATCATAGAGGAGATTTCTCTTGCTACGATTAGAACTAATATGAACACTTCTCATGACTCAGTGAGCAACGTCCTAATGCAACTAGGAAAACTTCTTAAATAGGATGGTTTCAGGGCAAATATACCATTGAAAAATAAGAAACTAAGTTAACTTGAGATATATTTCCCCTAGAATAGACTTTACTAGCTTTAGAATTGATCACGTCTAACATGAAAGACATTTTCTACCAGACGTACGTCAACTTGAGGGTGACTGCCTAAAAGAACATAAACACCATGTAATATATCATGCAAATGTCTCTTATTAGACCGGATTTTGGAAACAATCAAACAAATATCTAGTCATATACCAAAATAACTCCTAGTTTATTAATTCAAAAAGTAATAATGAACAAGACGCTATGCTAAATGATGGTGAGGCATAGATGGACAAAGAAATATGGTTGTAACTCTTCAATGGATATGGTTTTTATGAAGCCGGATGAAAAACTATTACCCTTAGATCTTCGAGGGCATCGACTGACACCCTTGCCTTTCTGGACCATGCACATCTCATCATCCTTAACCCTTTGCCCAAATGAAGGGATCCCTGGACTTAATGAATGATGTTTAAAAGGACTTCTTAACTAAATAGACAACAACTCTTCCCTTTGTATAATCATTAAGAGAATTAGACAAAAGCATTTATCAAGCTTCAAAAATGATAGTATCCAAATCAACAAGTTAAATAAAGCAAACACTAGTCTAATCACTGCCCAAGCTACTTCATTACCAGTCCCACTAAGCCACCTCCTTCCTCCACCCCTCTCGACCTCAACTCGTCGTCTCCCCCATCCACCACCCAAAAAAGCAACCTACCACCACCATCGCAATTCTCCAATTGTTCAATGCCAAACCACCCATACATTTTCCTCTATATATAGAGGCTGAGAAGACCGCTCAATTGTCCCATCCAATTGACTTGTCTTTGTCACATGACTCACATCAATCATAATATATTTCTCTAAATTTCATCCCATCACCAAAATTTAGCAGACATTTTTTAATTCAAGTAAATTTAACAAATTGGCAAATCTAGTCTCCGGAATAGGTCTATTCTGTCCAAACTAGCCAGACCTTACTTGATATACAACTATGGAAATAATGATGATCACCGGACATCCAGATCATCTCCTAGTGATCCACTAACAAAGGTGTAAATTTTAGATGGTCAAACTACTTGTCCTAAAAGCTCAAGTTGCTAGAAAAGAGAACTACTAAATATTTAATTCAACACTCCCCTCACGTGCAAGCAAACTTTTTAAGGCTTAGCACGTGAACAAACACAAACACGGGGCAAATAACCCATTGGTTAATATTTCTTCAATCATATATTGCCAACAAGATTTGAAACCCAGACCTTTGGCTTTAATACCAAGTAAATTTTAAATGAACTAATCACTTGTCCTAAAAGCTCAAACTATTAAGAAAACGAACCACTAAATATTTACTTGAGCAGAAGGATTATACAACCGAAATAGATTCAAAAAATTGTAAAATACAAAATCCAGTGAATTTATCAAACTCTATGTCTTAGCAGTCCAAGTTTAAAGTTCCCAAGGTGGCCATTGAAATTTGACAGACACCAATAGCACAATTTAAGTCAACTTAAAAGAATTAAAGGATTCAAGATAGGAAAATTACAGAGTCGGTGCTGCTGAAATCATTGAGAATTTGCATAAGCATTTCCACTGTAGAAGCACATTTCTCATCCCCCGCAGTAAGGCAAAGAACAGCCACACATTCCGCTATGGAATGTAAAGCCTTTTTCCTAGGCCTCCAGTTTGTGAAGATGGCTTTGCACTTGACAGAAGAGAATCCAGCAGAAAGTCGAAGTTTGTTTTTTCATAATGCACTAGAGTAGCAAAGAAGTTCTGCAAAGCCTGTTATGTGTAACACAAGCAAATGTTAGAACTTCCAACAACTCCCTATGACCAGAGCAGTTCATAAACGAACAAATGAAACCTGCCGGGCTTGACCCTGCAATAATGAACTTCTCATTAGGATGAGAACTTGAGGAAGAACTTTCTGTGAGACAGTCAATTCTATGTTTTTGTCTGCCATTAGTGTACAACATAATTCCAGTACAAGGGCTGTCATGTGGAGATCAGAATCACTGGAGCCAGATAAAATACAAATTTAGAGCACGTGCACCCTATACTTCACACAAAGTATTGCAAACAGCCAGTAATGCAGTAAACAAAACAATGAACTACTTCCTGACAGATATAATGGAAACCCAAACCTTATAAGTGTTGACAGTTCAACAATTATGATCTCATGAGCAGATGACCCAATTTGGTCACCATAGGCAACAATAAGAGCATTCAGTGTTCCTAAGGTAGCCTGTCGCAGTGCTCTGTTTGACTGATTTTCAAAGAAAACGGGAGTGAAACAACAATAAAATTCCCAGGTAATTTTGTCCTCAAAATATTGCAAGAAATGAGCTATTACATAAGCAAATACCTTTCGCAAGAAAGCAGTCAATTCGGCAACTACGTGATCCAGGACACAAGAAAGATCTATTCGAAGAGGTGAATTAGCAATAACAGCTAAGGCCTAGAAAGTACACAAAAATCAGCAGCAAGTCATAAGCCAGTTAAGGTAAGCAACTACTTAATACAATAAGTATTAAAAAAAGATTGATGATATCAACCAAATGCATAAAAGAAAAGCAGGAAGGCTGCAAGCCATTCCCAAAGATAAGATAAAAATAATTAAAAATCTAATGCTTGATATTCCAAAGCAAACGAATCGTTGACAACATAATTAAGTGGTCAATAAGCGGCTTGATTATGGCTCTCTGTAAACTACCAATCCAATGTTTTGGTCCAGCGCCTAGAACTTCCTCAATAAGAAATGGATACTTTGAATTAAAAAGCTAGCTTCCCTTTGGACCTTGAAAATAATGATGCAATGGCTCCACCTTCATCCTCCATACATAATATACAAGGGATCAACCAGATGATCGAAGATGAAAACTTTGAAATAATGGAGTATTCTAGATATGATATATTCCATTCAAGGAAGATGAAAGGGAAAGCATTGTAATGTTTTATCAAGAGTCTTGAATTATTCGGAGTCTGTAATTGTTTTATTCCTGTTTATGCATGAGTCATGTCCACTTAGGAGTCATGTTTAACTATCCGTTTATTATGTGTAGTATGTTTATCTAGTTGTAAATTGATGTGGCAGCTATCTTTTCTTAGGGAGACGTGTGCAGTTATAAGTCAGTTATTTGTTGGGTTGTATGATGCAGGCCGATGGCCAAAGGGACGTACAGATCTGAATATGAAGATGGATTCCTGGCCTCTTGCCTCTTCTCTTCAATTTTAATTCCTCCTACTTTTCCTCTTTCTATACTCTAATTATCTGCAGACATCTTCCACAACGGGACCCTACCTGTGTTGTGAAAGTAACCTATGTTCTTTGGAAACAAAGACGTACCAAATTCAAACAAAGCATAAAGATCTTTTTATTTCCAGGATGTCCAAACTAGTTGACAATTACTGAAACATAAAATTTGATACAGCCCAGGCGAACAAAAATTGGCAAAATTTGTTTCTACCTTCACTGCTGTGAGGCGAGTAATCTCATTGCCCATCCGATCAACAAGAATAGGTAGACAAGTAGGTAACTCTAGTTGTAGATTGTCCCCAAAGGTAGATACCAAGAGACCCATACAAGTGATGGCACATTCCTTTACCTCCTAATAGAAGATTAAGGATATTTATGGGCATTTCACATAATAATTCATGGGCATTCCACAGTTCAAAAAGGCAAGTAGTAGCTTCAAAATCAATGATACCTGATCTTGATCTTGATTAGCTAAACGTTTCAATATTGCATTATATATTGGATGCACATAAGGTACAAAGTCAAAGACAGAAGCCTGCAGCAGAATAAGCATCAAGATTACCTTTCTTGCAAAATAATAATAATAATAATATTTAAAAAATCACTGTGCAAGAATTCAAATTTTCATTCTAAGTGTGCCTCCCTTTCAACAGTAAATTCTCTTTGCAATTGGCCACCACCGCCAAAAATATAAAAAAAAGCCTAATAAATTCAAGCCATGTCGTTGCTGCTGTCTTCCACCTTCCATTCATGGATTGCCAAATTAGATTTTGGCATTGGCAATGGATAAGATTTCAAGTTTGCTACTGTTTTCCATCAGCAATAATTCATCAAGACGCCCCACCAGGCTAAAACAGTCCAGAAAAACAAGTTGTGTACTACTTGCACACCAAAAACAAGCACCAAATAGAAGGCATAGAAGAATATTATATGAAGGATAACCAGAATATCAGGCCGTAGAACACGAACAAGCTCCCCACACACACGTAATGCTTCAGCAGTAACTTTATAATAACGCTCACAGACAGCTGATATTATTGGATCAAAAGCTCCTGGCAAAAAAATTGCAAATAAAAAGACCACAAATCAGCTTGTGAATAGCTTCCATTGTTAACTCACTAAACAGAAACCATCCAAGAAAATAAGACATTTAGCAATAAAAATTCCAGTGGCCAGAAATGGCAATACACACAGCTGACCATGATTAAACACAAATTGTTCCCACTGCACCCATAGAGAGTCGAGAGACTATAAAATTTAAATGAATAGGTACTAACAAGGATTGCAACAAGAAAAATAAGAATGCACAAAGATGAAATGACTACAATGTAACATTAAGTATTTTTGGATGTTACAATTAGAGTTACAACATGCATCCCACACTTTGAGAAAATCACACTTTGAATTATAAGGAGCTCCATTACCTTCTTTTAGTTCATGTTTATCCTAGCTTAAAATTTCCATTAGTAGCCATACGTATATTTAACAAAGAATAATTGTTTCAAATCAAGGAACAAAAAAAAAGTCCTGTTGGTTTGGGACTATCTATCTCTTGTTAACAATGAGACCAATCTATATATGTTCAAGACATAAAATTTGACAGTAGTTGAATGGAATTTGGATTGGACTATCTTTTTCCCTAACCAGTCAGATATTCCCTAATTCAAGCCTGAAATCACTTCAAAACACTAGTCAATTAAATCCTCACAAGTCTATTGGTGGTGTCCTGGTTCAAACAAAATGTCAAGAGTTCTTTGTTTGAAACACCATCCTCCATGCTTTCAGGCTGAACTGCCTTCGAACATCAGATTGACTCAGAGAATTTTCTGTGTTTTTTGCTGTCTATTTCCTTGGATTTAATCAGCCACCAAGAAAGTTGCTGAATTCAAGTTCATAGCAGAACTGTTGAGGATCTTTTATTGATCTGTAGTTGATGCATATTGAAGAAAATGCATCCAAACAATAGATCTCAGCAGCACTCAGAGCTTAATGACTCCAAAGATTTGATTGCTGCTTAAAATCTGATTTGGGTAACTCTGTTGAAGTAAATATTTAGCAGTTCCTCTAAGTGATAAGGTTCAATAGACAGAATTGCAATGTCGCCGGCAGCGAACCACCCATGTTATCGCGATCTACTTTTCACCGGATCATCTTGCCACCAAATTACCAGATGGCAAGCTAAATGAACACAGAGAGTACTAGTAACACCTAATTCAAGAATCCACTTTTCTTACAAACAAGAAATCAAACAGCTGATGACACATCAAAAACCAACCAAGAAAACATATTTGTGAGACAGAATGGAAAAATAAGAATCTGCTCAAATGTTAAAGTGAAGAATCTAAAAACCAACAAGCGAGAAAAATATTGACACATTACCTTGATATATGGATGGAAAACAGAAGGTGAATGTGAAGCCATCACTAATCTTGTGAATGTAAGGGCTTCAATCTTCAAATTAGAGGTGGATGATTTGTCCTAAAGCAGAAAGTAAGATTACAACAATGTGATCAAATGACCTTAATAATTGAGGTGGCAGAAAGATTAGAATTTACAGTTAGAGCTTTTTCTATTCCAGAAACCAGGGATCCTATGTGATCTGTCAGACAATCAGGTAAGACAATGACAAGCTCCTTTAAAACAGAGAAAGCTCCAACCTGAAGCAGAGATAAATGCAACATTATTCTAATCACAATGTAACAAAGCAACATCTATTTTACTCATGCTCAACTACTTCAACAATTTTTTTAGTAACACAATAATCTTACTCAACGTCCATAATACAATGCAGAGTTAGTAAGTAGAGAGTTGAAAGTACAAAAATACAGCAGCCAAGCAATAAAAAGTAAAAGGTTAAAATTATTCAACTACCTTTGTTTTGATAGACTTCTCCCGCAGCTGCCGGTTGAGAGACCTGACAATTTTTGGTACTTCTTGCCGTAACAACCAAAGTGGACTGCATCATGCACCAGAACAATAAGATAATATCATCCAAGAGGCATAATGTAATTTTGTCAGTCTCTTTCTAACTCAGTTATAAGGAATGATGTATAAAGTTTTAATGCAACATGAGAATGAGAGAACCAAGTTAAAAAGATCAATTGCCACATTTGGTTAGAGAGGCTTCAAAAGAAACTAGGTTCATCAGCAAATAAAATGGCGCATTAACGAATAGATTAAAATGTGCAGGCTTGACAATCAGCATGATTATTATCAATGTTATGAGCCCTCTCCATTAACTTCAAGATTCAGCAAAAAGGAGAAAATTAGATCAGCTGCAAATTATTCACAAAGAGAACCTCTTAAGAAGATTGATAAGTGATTGATGCAGCACAAGCATCAAGCATACTATTATCGGTCCAAAAAAATGATAAATTCCACACAACTTCCTCATGTTCATGCCAGGCCTCACAACTTGGAATAAGGGTGAGGGGTATGACTGTCAAAAACTAGTCATACAGTGTATTCCGCAAATTATAAATGGATGAATTTAGGAGGGTGAAGAAAAAAACAATTCACCTCCTGTACTTTCCTAATAGCCAGCTTTGTATACATGTTAAGTTATTTTCAACAACCTTCATCCCAAAAAAACAAAAAACTTGTCAGGTTTGAAACCAAGACATGAAAGTTACAAAAAAATTAATTAACCGACAAGATGCTTTTTTTTTTAATATTTATAACGAATTGGATTTCATTTATTTAAAAACTCTTTTGAAGTGAAGACACAATAGTCCCACATTGTTGCTACTAGAAAACACCACCACCAAAATGTCTATATAAGCATACATAGCAGCTTCGGTTTCACAAACCAGAAAAGTTGGGCCAACCAATGAAATGTGTAAACTGTGTTTCATTAAAACAGTACAATATCGTGGTTTAAAAAAAAAACAATAGTTTTGCACCAAAAACAAAATGAAAGAAAGAAAACAGGGCTAAAACCATAACCGGCCTTGGTATCCAGTATACCGGATTGAACCAGTCTTTATAAAAACCTTAGGGGAAGCCATCTATCAGCGAAGGTCTAAAAAACTAGATTTCCATAAAAGCAGAGGTCTCTATCGGGCTTTCTCTCAGTGCGAGCACCTATTCCCCCACTACAGTGAGCGTGGCATATTGCTAGCATTTAATCAATTGAGAGTTGAATTCATCAAACTACTTCCTATGGGCTTAGCAAGAGAAAGAAATATCAAAATCTTTGTTTTAATTGGGAAATCCGTGGTTTAGTGGCTAGGGTGTCTACCTGTGCATCTTGGGGAGGTTGCTGCTGGGAAAGAGAAAGAATTAGGAATTTGAACAAGGGATTTGAGGATAAATTTTGGCATCCAAAAGAGATAAGCTACCCAAAACTAAATCTTTTCATTTCTCTCCAAAATTATTCTCACATTTAGTTATAGAATACTCTAATGGACTAAATATAAATTGGCCTAATTGTCATGCATCTTTCTGCCTAAATATCAATACCCAATACCTAAGAATAATAGGCTAACTATCCCTTACCCTCCAACCCCAATGAACCTACAATTTTTACCTAACAGATACAAACATTGTTCTTAGTACACATTAGAGCAAATTATAGAACAACAGTGGCTAACATATCACTTTCTATTTCATTCACAATATTTATATTACAAGTTTGGGTACAATGAAATTGGGAAGACAGTGGTATCCAAAAAGAACTAAGTAAATACAAAGGGACAACATAAGTTAAAAAGAACTAAGTCATAACGGGAGAAATATCTTGGGATATTTTTGGTGATAGAAGGCACGTGCAGGATGCTTTTAAGTACTAAGTTTTGATGAGGAGTTTTGACAAGAGATTGACCAACATGGGAGATTGTCAAACCTGAGCCATTTCCAACTCAAACCTTATCAGGTCCATAGTAGTCTGAATGAATTTGAAGATTGGATAGATCAGTAGTGACATGATCAGTGGCACCAGTATCAAGGAGCCATTCAGAGGTGGGACGGTTGTGATATTCATGGCAGCAATGAGACGAGCAAGATTGCGCCCTTGATAGGCCATGCTGAATTGAATGTAGCGGTCTAGGGCTACATGGCCATATTTCTTGCAAACTTGACAGAGAGAGCGACCACTAGTATATGAATTACGTTGGAAAAGTTGATGGGGATAAAAGTTGTTTCTACCTCGGCCACAACTCTGAGAAGCGTGAAGGGCCTAGGAGTGATGGGGATGGTTGTGACAGTCAATGCCGTGATGGAGTTTGATTCCTCGTTATAAATAGAGGATAGTCGAAGTTCATGATTTTGAAGAAGACTACAGAGATTCTCAAAGGTGTCGGATTGAAGGGAAACAGTGGTAATGAAAGACTCATGATCAGATCCTATACCATGATCAGATCCTATCTCGCCAAGAGTGCAGTACAATAAATCCATATCAGACAGGGGGAACCCATAGAAATGAGTTGAATTGCAAGCTGTTTAATCATTTGGAGATAGCCAAGCATAGGAATCATACTCTTTTTGATGGTTCAGAGTTGGGTGCGAAGTTGAATTATGTGGAGTTTGGAAGAAGACACAAACGTTCACACTTAGACCAAAGAGAGTGGGCAAGAATGTAGATGGGTTTAGCAACTTGACTAAGAATGGACTCAGGCAAAGTCGTCATGATCCAGCTAGCAATGTGATGATCTTGCTTAAACGCGCTTAATTGGGAGTGAAGACCTATCTGACAATCTATTTCAGGGAGACATTTTAGAGTGCCATCAATGTTAGCAAGGAAGTGAGATTACCATAGCAGATAATTGGTAAGATCAAATTTAACAGAAACAAGATGAACTATGTTATGAGTATTAGAAGAGGGAGTGGTGGGACTAGGAATGGAAGTAGACATAAGAGTAGAAGAAGCATCAGCCATAGAGGAACGACTAGGCTCTATACCATAAAAAATAACAGTGGCTAACTTACCACTTTGTATTTAATTCACAATATCTATGGATCAAGGTTTACAATCTCATCGGTAGGGCGAGACATACCCGCCACAAAGATATGATTTTTATTTATACTTTTTTATTTATTTCCTGATTTTAATTTTTATTAAATATCCATAATCTGTTTAATTAAGCTATAAATATATTTTATCATTGTTTTTATGTGATTTATTTAATTCTTTATGTTCTTCCTTAAGTAATCTTTTATTAATCTTAAGTTATTTGATTATATTTGTTAATGCGTCATTTATTAATTAAATTCTAATCTCTTTTATGTAGATTTTAAATTTCATTAATTTTTTTTATTTAATTTTTTCCCCAATTCTAGTTTATTATTGGATGATATTAATCTATGTGAATAAGGATAGTAATCTATATATTATGTATATATATATATATATGTATGTGTGTGTGTGTATGTATAATTTGTTCTTATGAAGTTTTTTCCTTGCATTTAATAATACAGAAAGTCATTTACTGACATTTGTTACTTAATTGTTATGTAAAATAACTAATTAAGTTTTGGTTGATGTTTTTAACCATAAATATAAGTAATTAGTAATTAAATATGTAATATATTTAAATATGTTTTTAATTATCTTATAATCTGATCTTTCCGAGTTTTCTTTGAAATCTGAACAAGAACTCTTCCCTCCAACTTTCTGAGGAGAAACTGACATACGAAAATGCGAACCTTGTTTATAATGCAAATTTGGGTACAATGAAGTGGAGAAGACAATGCAATACGAAAAAATACTAAATGAATACAAAGAATAAAAGATAGAATACAAAGGGATAAGTTACAGAAAACAAAGTCATAACAGTAAAAATATCTTTAATGCAAATGAACAATGTGTTTGTTATCAACAATAAAACAATAACTTACCTTTATTTGGTACAGCATTACAAGATCTACAGGAACAAATTCAACAGAAAGGTACAACTCTTACCTCAATTCTACCATGTCAGCCTCTGCCTTCGTGACATTTCCAGTTTGACGAAGCAATTCAGAGAATGTGCTGAAAACATCCATCTGCAGTATTAGAAAACAGCATCAACCAGCATGCCAAAAGCCAAAAAAATACAAGCACCAACATACGACAGCTATTTAAGCTATAATTACTCAATAATCAAAATAAGGCCACAAAGTAATAACCACAATTCCATGATCTCACCTTCACATTTTCTTCCCTTTCCTTAAAGCGCTCTATCAGTTTTGGGCAAGCCTGTCAAACGGTGATAACATTATGAGACATAAATAACATTTAAAAGACAACGGAAGAAGAGAACTAAAGAGAACACGAACACATTCAGAAACCTAAACTGCTTTGAAATACAGCCAAAAAAACGATATTTTAGGCATGAAGTTAATATTTGATACAAGCATACAATCAACTAATTCTGTTCATACAATCTGTAACACTCCTGGGCATGAAAATGGAACAAAATTGTCTAAAAGATTGATAAATCCGCATCATAAATAATTTAATTCAAAGCAGACCTCCTTATACAGCCTTGAAAGCATCTCTGGACGAGAAACTATAATAGCTGCTAAGCATTTGGCTGAAGCCCTTCGAACTTTCCAGCTCACATCTTCATCATCACTGTATTCATCTGCACTCTCACTATAATTTTAAAATTAATAATTGAGTTTTGCAAATAATTATAGACATTATAAGTAAAATGCAGAAAAATAGGTAGCAGAACATACTCATCTTCATACTCTTCATAAGCCTCATCATCAGTATCTTCCTCCATATTGTCTGTAAAGTTTGGATCATAACTTAAATATTCCAAAGAAAGATGCAGAATTTCATCACAATAAATGGATATATCTTTGGGACATCGGAGTAAAAAGCTCTCTAATGCCTGCAAGATAGGAACATATGGCCATTTAAATTACAAGAGATACCAGAAGGAGAGTAGGACTTTAAGGTAAAATGCCGGTTCAAGGTTCTGGTTCATAGACCAGCACACATTAATTATCTATAAGGTCCAAATAAATCTATAAGTATAATCAACATAGAAAACATTAAATCCTAAAAAATAAAAAATAATAATAAAAATAATCACAATAATAATAATAATAATTGGCTGGTACACATTATTCACAAAACCACAAAATCACAAGGCCACCTATGTTAGCAAAATGTAAGGAAACTAAAGAACACAACCAGATGCAGAAAATCACACAATGGAGGAATTAATTCTAAAGGAACATTTCTATTTTCTGCATCTGATTACCATACGAAAACAGGCAGACTACTATAATGGAGGAATTAATCACAATGGCAGACCATAAATTATCCTTGTCTCATGAATGATTAAATTTTTCTCATTGATTAAAATCATTTACAGAATAAAAAACTTACAAAATTAGTAAGGGATGAACCCGTAAGCTCTTTCTATAGTGCAAACTTGGTTGGTTGGATTATCCTAATTTTCTAGAAGTAACACAGGGTACATGATACACCTTTGAGATGAATTCACTAAAGAATATAAGCAAGACCCCAAGTGAGTCCCCCAATGATTGTGCATTACTAGTCCCACGCCCGGATAAAAGTGGCATCAGAAAGGGCATCCAAATATTCAAAATTTAGCCATTTGGAATCACATAGGTCCTAGTTCTAATAGGATCCGAATATTCAAAATTTTTCTATTTATAATCACATAGGTCCTAGTTGTAATAGGATCCATGTCCAGTATTACATGGACAAAGAAAAAGAGAAATATCAGAGCACAAGTCCTTTTATCACCATTTTTAAAAATTTATAAAATACAAAGAAAAGTGTAAAGTAAAATCCAAAACTACCTGTAAACTGTACTCCCGCAGTTCTTCATCAGCTTCTGATGTACTTGTACAATAATCAACAAGAAGTGGGACAGTTTCTGGAAGGTGAGGCCCAAACCGGTATCCAACTGCTCGACTAAATTAAAAGAGAATATATAGCTGTAAGGCATTAATCCAGTCAATAAAATAATTGAAGCAAATCCGGTATCAAGTGAAGAAATTCAAAAAAGAGGTTTACTTATAAAACTTGCTAATAAGAAATTAGAAGTACATATGCAATCTTAACCCGAAAGCTGGAAACATGGCTTGCCATCTTGCTGGATCTCAGCAAAAATTCAGTGACATCTTGGTCACAGGAGGTTCCCCTGATAACCCCATGACAAAGATAATTGATCGCCAAAATTTAGGACGAATCTCACAGTTTTATGGCAAAATGGCCAAATTCTTGGTAATTTACGTTCATTAATTGACATCAATATTTCTAAAATCCAGATCTCTCCAAGATCACTCTTTTCAGACCGACCAAGATAAAAAACTAAAAGGAAAACCTTAGCTGGAACTTTAAGACATTATAAAACATGCTTGCTTTCTCCATATAAAGTAAGCACATATGTATTTTTTAAAAGATACAGAAGGACAAAGCAGAATAGCATGACATGAAATTTAAATATGCACATTACACTGTGTATTATGCTCTATCAAGATAATCCTCGATTCTCCAAAATTCTGGCTCTTCGAAGAAAACAACTAAAGAGAAACTATAATTGGCAATGGAATGGTGCACATCTAAAGTAGCCCAAGAATTTCTACACAAATTCTACTATTTTCTTTCTATTTGGAAAATTAAGATGTTCATGACTCCCTAATAGGTAAGACAAATGCATGCCTAAGCATATCACAATAAGTACGGATGTAAAAAAATTCCTACCATTTTAAGCAAACATTATTATTAATATAAAATTATGACATCCACAACTATTTTGCAGACAAACAATGTGAGATAAGGCACAACTATTTATTTGAAACGAATAATTTAAAATGTACTTGTTCCCCTTTGAAACTTCAAAAACAAAAAGATGAAGAGCTATCAATGGACTCTTAAAAACCAAAAATAATAAAATATGCGAATTTGGAACATTCCTTGGAAATAAATAAATTGCAAATCACACCAGCCACTCAGGCATGCAGAAAACATATTATACTGAATTCATGATAAGCTAATTCTTAATTGCAAATCCCCAAAGATAAAGATTTATCAATTTGTAAATGATCTAAGAAAATGAACTGGGAAGTTGTCACCTTAAAGCGCCTATCATTTGTATATTTGTTCGAGTCAACTCAGGCTTTGTTCCCTTCTTCCTCAACAACTGGACAACCTCGATCGTTGCCTTTGCCAATAGGTCATCATTTAAACAGGATGCAAGCAACGCTGAAATGCAAAGACATAATAAGCATAAGATATCATCGACGCCTTCTTCCACCAAGTCACAATTATTTGACTATACCAAAATAAACATAAAAACTTGTGAGAACAACATTAGTAAGTTATACAACAACAAAGACTAAGGGAGCCAATTAGCATACCAATAGAAGATATAGACTTTTTCCTGACACTAGCTGTATTAGAAGCCAGCTGAGATAAGAGTGCAGTAAGAAGTGCCTCGTGATCTGTTGTCATCAGATTACCAAATCTATGAAGAACATCGCAAAAAATGTCAAGGCAATCACACTTGACTTCCACACTTGTTGCCTGAAATGAAAGTGTATACAAGTTACATGAAAAGAAAATCTAAGTATGCACATTGAAAGATGAACATAAACCACAATCATGTCATCCTTAGTAGAGACCCAATCAATGCAAATAGAAGTAAGGATGCATAAAATCAGCAAATCTAATTAATAGAACAAGCCATCTTCAAGAATCATTTGAAATTAACATTAGCAAAGAAACAAAGTCAAAAAGCAGGTTAGGTTACAAGCAATGGCTCTCAAGATAGGAAAGATGCCCAACAGCTTCCACATATTTATTTTGCACCACTTATATTAGTAATCTAGTCTTATGTTATGAATATATTATTGTTATGTTTGTTATAATTTATTCAAATTTTACATTTTAACTACAAATATATTTATCACGTAAGAAAAGTAAATTATATCATACGGCAGTAAAGCCTGCTTTGTTCCAGGGAGGCCACATGTAGGGCTAGTAAGAAAAGTCACATTGATAAATTGGGGATGGCAGATATGTGAATCTTGAGATGGATATGTGGCAAGAATATAAGGGATCAAGTGCCCAACGGTCATAAGAATTCTGGTGTTTAAGCATGTGCAATTGACAGAAGCTGAAGCCACTGATTGACAAACTAGACTTCTCCATATGTTATTGCTATCCTGAAATAAGAGTTCTCTAAATTACTGCTGGAGATTATGGCTACCTTCTTCTTTCTATTTCGATCTATGCCTAATGTGTAGTGCTTCTTGCAACATTTGACACACCAGTCATCATCAACATTGATGTTGCATTACTTCCTCCATTTGTCCCTTACCCATAAATAATTCATTATTGTCATCTTACAAGTTGGGGACACTCTTTGCATCTCCTCTCTGATAGCCAAGAACAAAGGAGTACCCATAAATGGATTGGGCGGGGTATTGAACTATTCTCTCTTCCACAGGTGGGGGGCATTACAACAGGTAATTTTCATGCTTTCAACAATTTTTGTCCTGATTGGGCACCCTTGCTTAAGAGATTTCTTCTCTGAGGGCATGAAAACTTGATATCGACCTAATTTCTTAATGATACTTTTCTTATACCTCACTTTCCAAATGAGCTTTCTATCAATTGCTGAAATAAATTCTTCTCCAAAATATATTGTACATTTTAAGTCATCCCCATGATAATTTCTGGATTTATGAGCAAGGATGACAGTTGGACGTGGACGCAAGTTTGGCTGTCTCTACTTTTGGGGCATAACGATGTTGGCCTCCTCATCTTGTGTACTGGCCAAAGATCTCATCTTTCACCCTCGTCACACACCATGAACATCAATTTCTATTTCAAAGTTCATAAATTGACAGTTGGACATGGACGCAAGTTTGGCTGTCTCTACTTTTGGGGCATAACGATTGGCCTCCTCATCTTGTGTACTCGGCCAAAGATCTCATCTTTCACCCTCTTCACACACCATGAACATCAATTTCTATTTCAAAGTTCGTAAATTCGGATTTTAATCAATCTGAGGAGGTCTTTGTAATAGTTATAGAAAGAAGTAGCTGTAAAAATTAAGAACTACTACTTTCATATATCTAAAGCAAAAAACTATAATATTATAAAACTTGCTAAACACTAGCTTAAGATAGACAAATAATTATACATGTAGACAAGTTGGATGGATATCCTTTACACCTTAAATTAAATACACATGCAACTTTGCTCTTTTGGACAGTGTAGATTTGCAGTTTTTTGACCATTAGATAAATTTTAGATTGAATGGATAGACTCTGACACAATGGAAAGTCAGGCAAATTTGCAGATTAAATGGACGCAATATTTTGGACATATAGAATCTAAACATAACATTTTTTACAGTCAAATGGGTAAGTGTCATACTTTTATATTCAAGCTAACAGTAAAAACAAAATATCATGATAAAGGTAAGACCCTAGTTTCACTCCTCCCATCATCCGTTTTCTCTCTACTCTTCCTCTTCAGCTGTTTCTCTCAACCATTTCAGGCATTTCACCATTGTTTTGCCACCACCACCACCAAGGTCGTCCGCCTCTTTTGGAATTTTTCGGCTCACCGCAAAGTTGCGAGGTATCATTGGATATCCAATGAGGTGGAGATTTACTTCTTTGATGCCTGTTTGTCTCAGCACCCTCCCGAGACCAAGTTCTCGCCAAAATTTTACTGAGATTCAGCAAGAATGCAAACCATGCTCTAGAACACTTATATTATTGAGGTATTCCATCACTAATGTTGATTACAAATCAAGCAAATTAGCTACACATTGTCAAAGGCACATTTTATCTTAATAATGGCCTTTTAATCTTCAACCCCATAAGATCTGGTTGATTTTGATGTCTAGGTTACACCATCAATTTCAAACTTCGCTATGTGTGGAAGATTTTACACATAAATCATGGCTCAAATTGGGTAAGACATGTTGGAGGACTAATCTTTCTTGCCACAGTTTTCAAATGATGCTTAAATTTATTCATAGAGATAATGCCTCAAAATCATAGTTTTCTGTGTTGTGACATTGTTGATAAGTTTGTCATGGCTAGCAGACTATAACTACAAGACATTCTTCAAAATTCAGATGCAGTCAGGGTTGTCAATAAAGTCAGTTCATTTAAACACCACTAATACCATATTCCCATTATAAAAATCTTTAGTTACATCTGAACCATGCTAAGGCGGACTGCATGGATAATTTGATAGCAGCAGCTAACGAACAAATGCTTACTGATATATTTATTACTCAAAGGCTAACTTTGTAATGCTTTATTATTCCAAAATTGGCCTCAAAGCCTAAAATTACGGAACAGCCCTTTACCATTACTACACTTCTTTAACGCAATGATATCAAAAGCTTCTATTGCTCTTGTCTTCACCCCGTCCTTCAGCACCTTCATGCATCAAAATTACAAGGGGATGCCCAATCCCTACCCAAGAGGCATTCAAGTCGGATGCATCCTAACAGTTCACTCTCTATGATTAATAAGAAAAACTTCTTACTTATTTATTAATCTATGTGAACAAACAAGTAAGAGAGGATCAAGGGAGTTATCTAGGTATAGATGTGTAAAGTTTACTAGGATTTGTGAGAAATTCAGACAGAATTGATATTAAATGAGAAGACATACAATCAGAGAAATACCCTGACGCCTCTGCTGTAAATATCATACTCAACGCTTGGCTTGTTTACTAGAGAATTAGTATTGATACTAAGAAAGAATTTTATCATGATCGAGGGAATTGTGCTAGGTCAACTCATGCCTAGTTAAGACTATCAACTGACTAAGTGTGTCAATAGTCCTAATACAAGAACTTGCACAAAGAAAGAAGGTAAAAAAAAATGGTTTCATTTTAGCCTCGTACCTTGTTAATGGTACCAAGTCATCAGGTGCTCGTCTCAACTCTTGAGAGTTTTTAGTGTAATTTCGCTCTCACAAACCCAATAGGAAAAAAATTTCCTCTTGTATTGAGTCCACAGCCATAAAACATAATTGTATGTTTGGCAGGATTTAGGGCTCACAATGAGATGAGGCAACTAACCTTACATATGGCTCAGCTTACCTTACTTACAGGATAACCTGAGGCAAAGCTAATCCCAAAATCAGCTCAATTAGGCTTGGCTTGTCGCATTTGTAAGATATAAATAACTACCTACTCATATTTATCAAAATAGATAAATAACATTAACCAAGTGATAAAGGTGAGTCATGGGAAACAATAGGTAGCAAGTTCAAGTCTCCACATTTACAATTTTCAAGGTTTTAGACCAAATCAAGCCAAGCCATGCCAAGCCAATTTCAGCTTGAATTTGCTGAGTCAAGCTGAACAATACTCATCTCAGTTAGGCTCATCGTCACCACTAGTTAGCTTGGCGTGAGAGTCAAACACGGATTACCTTATTAAATAGGTACTGTCAGCCAACTTCAGCCAAAAGCAAGCGAAGTATTTTCAGTCAGTAAAGGTTTTTCTCTCTACCTAACAGCCTGGCTGACTTCAGCAATGCCATGTTAATAATTGATCATCAAAAAAAATAGTGACAAATGTAAAAGCAAGTAAAATGACTTGGATGCAGCAAACTATAAAGCATAAACAAGAAATACTGACACCAAGTTAGAAAAACTAGGATGCACACCTGATTCTTCCTAATATTGTAGATGCAATTTAGATAACTATTCATATGCATGACTAGCCTAAATTTGTCAATCAAGAAGTAAAGAGAAATCATAATCTTTAAAGTTTCTTTCAGCGTCACTGCTCAATGACATTGTCAAGAATAAAATGAATATTTCAAATTGTGAAAAACTCACAGAAGCTGTGAGCCCTTTCCTGAATTGAGGAACAATGGAGGCAATAAGTCGCTGTGCAGCAGATGTGGTGCTAACTTCCGAAATAATTGTTTTTAGGGCAATACAAGCAATGTCACGATGTTGATCCTTTCCATTAAGTAATTTGAGGCATAGCTTGTCAGTCATTTCCAAAATCCTTTCCTCGTGAACTTTCTTTGTTAGAGGAACCAAACTGCAAATAGAGATGAAGCAATCAGGCTTGTAATCCATTACTAGAAAAAGTATTACTTCAAACCACGAGAAACACTTGTTTAGAGACTTCTTCCTCATCATCATCACACCATAAAATGCAAATCAGTTGGGCACAAATTTTCCCAGTTTCCAAATATGACAAAAAATAGAGTTGAAGGAAGAAAATAAACAAAAAGGATTTCGAAAATGCCTGCCCAAACGAAAAGGAAACACATAGAAAGCAGACAGCATAGCATAAAGGTCAAGTGGTCGCCTAAATACCTACAACTGATGCCTAGTAACTTTCTTAAGCTCAAAAGTGATAAACCGCATATGTTCCTCTCATCACATCACAATGGTCTCACTTATATTCTCAGATAACATGAACATGGCTGATACTGGGATTCATAATTGCATTGAGATCTCTGTCCAGGACGATAGCCGAGACTCAGAACTAAAGACAGAATATTTCAAAAGCACACTAAGACCTTCCAAAAAACAATCAACATAAAAATCAAAGAAAACCATTTGAATAAAAAGATGAAGACGGAAAACAACACCAGCATACGGGCATATGGTTCTGGCTGCGTAAAAGTACCCACCACTTCACAGCCAAAGCTGAAACATCCCCAGACACATCATCAAGTTGCTGCAACACAACCTGACACAATTTTATTTCCATATCAGCGTCTGCTCTGAAACCCTCCTTGTTCAACTCATTGAGCAAATCCGAGGTTGCCATGTATCTGAAATCTTTGTCTTTACCCGTCATCTGCCCACAAAAACAATCATGATATCGCCACCCACATTCATCACAAATTTGCATAACAAATGGGTCACACACAAGAAGAAAGAAAGAGGAAATAAAAAATATATTAACATGCCTTCTCTAATATGGTGTTCAAAGCCATGTTCGACATTTTCTCCAAAGCAACCGAGCTTCCACAAGACAGATCCGCTGCAATCCAAATTGTACAAAACCATTATTTTTCTATGGCTAACAACAGCAGAACAGGATCGGCACAAAACTATTGTCCTAGCTTCGAAACAGCAAAAAAAACCACAAGGGAAGGAAGGGGGAGAAGAGGAGGACGAACCAGGAGGTGAAGGAGATCCTTGGATCGCAGTGGAATTCGGGTAGAAGAGAAGGGGGCGTATGCCCTTGTTTGGGCCGGTTACGGGCAATTAGCAGTCGCTTTAGTAGCTGTAGGAATCGCTATGCGCGGTCTTGTTAATATAGTATGGTTAAATGAATATTAATCCATTGATTATAAATAATTTTTTCAAACCAATTTGCATGTTAATAAAATTTGAATTATAATTTAATTATATTAATTTTTATATTGTTTCGTTCATTTTTAAGAATGAAATTTCTAGCTATGTACAGAAATTAGTATTGTCTAATATGAAAAATCCTAATTGAGTTCGAGTTGGAGTTCAAAAATTTTAGATTTGAAGTTTATATATATGCATTAATTTTATTGTTTTTATATATTATTTTAAATCAAAATTAATATATCCTAATTATCCTAAGTGTAATTCTAATGTTAGTCGAATTCTTTTATTATTAATGTTTACTTAATTTAATTTTTTTTATATATTTAATCATCAAAGATTTTATTCATTATAGAAGTTTTATAACGTTATTACCATCTATTTTATTTCAGATTTACTTTTAAAAAAAATAAGTGCTTTTAGCATCCTATTATTATGTTCTTTTAAAAAACATTAAAATGACCGTCTAGAATTATTTTTACTCCAAAAATATAGTTCCAAAATGCAAATATTATACAGAAATTATAAAATTATTATATCAAATTTTAGGCTCATGTGTACATCAATTAAAAAGATAATAAAGAAGATAGGTTTCGCCTTAGAGAAGCAATTCCAAAATTATAGTTACACCATGCAAATACTATAAGAAAATTAATTAATTCAATTAACTTGATTTAGACGATCAGGTGAAATCAAAGTAATTAATTCTGTCTCATATGAATTCATTGTTTTGTTTAACTTTCCTGATAAATGTTTATAAATATCCAATAAGATAGTTTCTAAGAAAAAAGTAATAAATAATATAATGCAAATCAGCTCGTCAAGGTGATTATAAATGATTTTCTGCTTTTTCCCCTTAATGAAGTTCATGTTGCCAATTCTTCTTCCTGAGCATTTTGTCTTTTCCTTTACCCTAATAAAAAATACAAATTAAAGTCATTATATTTGCTATATATAAAAAATATACAGTTATACTATTATTTATCTATTTTTTTAAAAAAATGCCTTATTATTTGTTTTTTTTGTATCCTTATGCGGTCACTCTTTCTTCACTTTGTGCAATCGTCACTCTTCTTTGTCTTTTGGTTCCTCTAATTTACAAAAAAAAGAAAAATAGTTAGTCTCATTTTTACTAAAAATAAAATTTGGTAATGTGCTTATTTAATTAGAATGTTTGAAAGTAACTTGATATACATTTTTACCATAGGATATTTGTCGTTCTGCATACTCTGTAAAGTTGTTTATTTTTCTCATTCAATTTTATTCTAAACATGTAAAAAAAATTACAAAAAGATTCAAAGTAATTGAGTACATCAAAAGTATAATTATTTATTGTAATAAATATATTGGAAATTACCTGCATTGATGGTCACTTTGAACGACATGATTTTCTTCACTATCAAATTTTTCTATCTTCACCTATTTTGTGTTTAAATATAAGAATTGTTAGAGTAGTATTCTATATTTTATTTAAACAAAATAATAATTGAATACCTTAATTCCAAAGTTCTTTTTGTTTGCAAGGGGAAATAATTTAACGACGATGTATCTTGAATCTTCTTGAAGTAGATTCATAATGTCGCGAAGTGTAAATTTATTTTCTTGTCGGTATCTTTTGGTTGTCATCATTTTGTCAATTATTTTTCAAACTTTTATTTATCCTTGTCAGATCCTCATCTTAAAGATGTCTTGTATTTAAACATGAATACACAAAGATACGATATAAAGGAAGGATCACAAAATATTTTTATAATATACAAAATATATTTTAAGGCAATTGTATCAATTAATCCTAATGCTAGGTTAATGTCAAGAAAAGGAAATACTACATTATTCCAAATAAATACTAGTAGAGCTAATATTGAAATACCTAAAATAATTAAATGGACAGATATAATACTTCCAAATCCTAGAAGTTAGAAAAAATAATACCTCCAAAAATAGAGAAAAGATCAGCCGAAGCTATCATAGAAGAAAATAATGGAGATGTTAATATTATCTTTGGAAGAAATAGTACATATACAAGATTTCCTACTTTATATAATAATCAGGCATCAAGTTCTAATGTTGCTGGGATTATCATGTCACAACAAAAAATTCCGCATGCTTTATATACGGATGAACCAAGTTTCTCATAAATAGAATTTAAAATTAATAAAGTAGAATATGAACCTAATAGAACAAAATTTCTAAAGAATTTATAAATCTTAGAAATAAAAATTTTAGAAATGGGTATTTTTCAACTTTTGATGATAATCAATTTAAGGATTATAAAGAACAATATTATAAAGATTTAAGAAAATTAGGTTATCAAATTTCTTTTAAGAAATGGTTTAAATCTTTTATAACTCCAAGCATATTAGTAAGTAAAGAAACTCATTCTTGGGATACCCAAGAAGGAAAGACAATATATAGTAAACATCTTCCAATAGGTAATATTAAATATGGAAATATAGAAGCCACATCTTTTGTAAAAACTGATAACAAACAAGAAGACATAGCTATAATTATTAAACAAAATAATTATACTCATATGCATTTACAAATTATAGCCTCGCAATTATCCCATATAGAAGATAATTGGTTTCCTAGAATTAAAGGAAAAGAAAAAATAGAGGAATAAATTATTAAACTAGTTTTTAATTTCACTATCTAATTCTAATATTTCAATTCTTCTTTTTAAATTTGAAACTTCTTTCTTAAGATCATTAATTTCTTTAATTAAATCATTAGTAGTTACAAGTTTTTCGTGTTTTAATCTCCCTAATACTTTTGTCATAGTATAGGTTGGATTTAATACCATTTCTACATGAGGTTCAAATTTAGGTTTACTATTAATTGTTTCTTTAATTTTTGTTGATTCTATTATTTTCTCAATAAACTTTCTTTTTTCATCTTTATCGTTTATAGAATCTATCATATCTAATAATAATAATTCTTGTGCTTTAATAACATTAATACTTAATTTATTTAAGTCCACAATTCTATTATAATCATCAAAATTACATTCACTTTCTTTAGAACTAAAAGAATTATATTCATCATCTGTGTTTATTTCTAAAGCATCATATTCATAAGTACTATCATAATCTGAATAATCATCTTCTAATTCATCTATTCAATTTATCAAAATTTCTTTTTCTTCATCAGGAATATATAATTCTTTAATTTTCTTTTTAGTTTACATTGGGTTTCGGTATATCTCATTTTACCACAGTCCCAACAGACTAATGGTTTTGAGAGTTTTGGTGTAGATGCTTTATTTATATTCTTTGTCTTTATAGGTTTTCTATCTGTGTTTTTCTTTTTCCTTTTATAAGGAATAAAAGTTTTCTTATTTTTATTTTTAGTCTTAGATTTAGACTTAGAAGGATATTTAGGAGTTATATTAGTTCCAAATTATTGACAAAATTCTCCTAATTCTTTCTTTCCTAATAGTCTTTTTTCTTTAATTGATTTCTTACAAAGACTTAGTCCTTCCGAAACAACTCTACGTATTAGTTGTCTAAAAGTATATTCATTATAAGGGATTGTTCCATTATGTAATTCCCTTAATTTTCTCGTTACTCTTTCTGCAGAGAGATTAGGTAGACTAGATATAAACCGTTCTTTCCAAAATTCTAAATTAGAATCATCTCTTTGATATAAGAGTGATAAAAAATGTATCTTTATACCATCTAAAATGTGTCAATGTAGGACATCTGATATTTATTATTAATTCTTAAGTTCTTTTTTAAGACCTTGAATATCACCTACAAAATGATGTAATATAGTTTTTATTAATATATACACAGAATTATCTCTTATTTGATTAGTATTAGGTTCAAGTTTCATTGCTCCTAATATCTCTATCTTTTGTGCTTGAGATAAATTATTATCCCACCAACTTTTAAGTTGGCCAGAGAATCCTGCAATTATCGTTTCTGATATTTGTCTATCAGAATTATTATTTGTTCTACAAATTGTTGCATACATCAACATATTATGTAATGTTGTAACTATTTGATATTCGCTTAGACCATCCATATTCCACTCATACACTGTTCTTCCATTATAACTTAATGCAAATTGGAAGGCATTTTCATCAAATAAGACAATAGGAGGGGTGGGTCTTTGATAGTAATTTCTAGTCATTGGAAAAAGGTTGTACTAAATTTGGTCTAGTAACATTAATTGATTCTATGAATTGATTTATCAATTCATCTTGTTCTTCATAAGCATTTACTACTTTTATAGATTCTTTAATTTTTAATTCCCCCAATTTCTCACCTAATTTTTGATATAAATTCTTCATTTATAGCAACATAATTATATGCTCTATGATTAACAACCCACCCAAACTGCCTGTAACACGTCCTAACGTGATAAGCAGCCTAAAACTAATTCTACGATCCACTATATATAAAAATAAAAAATG